>JAQZBX010047859.1:6588-20463 GCA_029593785.1 Cabassous unicinctus | reverse complement strand
GATTCCCATGTTCCCCACCTCCCACACCTCCCATAACATCCCACATAAACATCTTTCATTAGTGTGGCACATCACCTGCAATGGATATACACATCCTGGGGCTTTGCCACTAAGCATAGACCACAGTTCACATCGTAGACCACACTCTCTCCCACACAGTTCTGCATGGTATATGCTGATGTAAAATGGCCTATATCCGATGCCGCAATGTCACTCAGGACAACTCCCAAGTCCTGAAAAAGCCCCTGTATTACAACTGCCCTTCCCCTCCCTGCCCCAAGGCTTAATGGATTTTAAAGAAATCTAAACAAATAATGAGTTGATGCAGGCTCCAATATCAAACATTATAAAAAACCATTCCTCACCTAATGCACAAAAGTCATCTTACATATTTTTCCTAAGTAGGTCCCATAATTCAACAGGAGTTTTCTGATACGTGTCAAGTGTAATGTGAATAGAATAATCAGAGCTCGGTTGATTACCCTTGGGTGCGGAAAGGTAGAGAATAAATGCTGTGGCTTTTCCTCTGGGCTCAGCATGGAAGCATCAGAGATGCCTGGAGTCCAGAGCTTTCTATGAGGCCCTCCTTTCTCATCTTGTATTTCCCAAACCCTGGCAAATCTGATCTTCCCTGACAAAAACAGAAATGTGTTTAAGGCAAAGAAACTCACCCCATGCTCCTTCGAGGTGACTCACCTGGAAAATGGTGGGCTCTTGGGAGCATCCCACCTGCCTGTCAACTACCTGCACCTCCTAGAGGAAGTTACTAAACCTTGGTGGGTCTTGGCTACGCTGGACTTCGGAGGACAACAGTCTGTCTCCTTATCTCATGGTGTTTCTGTGAAGGAGATTTTTATATTTTAGAGCTAGATCCTAAGATGTGGAAGCACTCCACACAGTCCATAGCAACCCAGCAGGTTTCAGGGCCAGGGCCGAGAAACTTCCTGGCCTCCTTCTTCATCTAGAACCAATGAGAGAGCCTTGGCCCCTAAGGGCCTGCAACAACTTTTCTGGTATCTCCTGTGGGCTTTGGAGACTGGAGCTGTGAAGAAGTCAGGGAAACTGGGAAGATGGAATTGGGAGGGCTGTGGAGAGAAGGCAGGACAAGGGGAGCAACCAGCTCAGGATCAACTGAGGGATGGAAAGGAGTTGGGGAGGGAGGAGACGAGGGGATGAGTAGAGGTTCTGGTCTCACTGAATGATCACAGCTCACGAGAAGAGGGAGTGTTTCCTCTAGTTTCTGGGATGCAGCAACAGGAGTGAGGCTATCCTGTGTTACCCTGTCCTGGGGCCTCCATGTTCTAGTTCTTCCCCATGGTCAGCTGCCCTGTTGCTCAGGGATGTGGAGACCTGAGGTTTCGCAGGCTTCGGCCCCTCCCCACAGGGAACCCTCCTCCAGGGACCTATGGCTGGCTATGTGGAGAGACAAGAACCCTCTTCTCTCTTCTCAGAGGAATTTAGCTTTGCTCCAGGGAGTAAGTGAATGTAGCATTTCTAAACATCTTCCTGCATGAAAGCAGAGTTCCCTTAGCCTCCCCTAGAGCTTTACTCCTGACCTACCTATTATACCGACATCTAGCAATGTGACTTGCCTTGCTTCATAAATGTGTTAGATGGAAAGCTGCCCTTTTGGACATCCATGGCTAGCTATCCCCTCTGACCCCTTCATGAGTGTTGCTCTTCTCCCATTCCCCTGTAATTCCTCTCTTAGGGGCCCTGGAAGATTATTTCCAATGGTGCATAGACTTTTCTCTAGAGGTTAGGCTTCAAGGCTTGGCAATAATTAAACTTCTCTATAGGGCCTTGAAAACTATCTTCCCAGTGGCCTCTCAAATCTGCAAATAAACTCTAATTTTCAGGGGTCAGATATATCTCTCCCAGTCCAAGACCATCAACTTTTTAGGAGTTTTCCCTCGAAGTGTGTGGTAACAGGGAAGTCCTTCATTTCCATATAGGATCCTGATATGCTGGAGGCCATGAAAGAGCTGATCTTCCTGGAGTGGAGTGTAAGTGTTGGAGTAGCCCGATACTGTAAAATGAGATGTGGAGGGTCTTCCAACTCCATGGAAGTAATAAGCTCTGAAAGATACTTTAGAAGGGCAAAAGCAAGAGGGAGGTGCCACCAGGAAATACTTGAGACCAAAACAAAAAAAATCTAAGATTTTGTTCCAAAGAAATTTTACATATCTTTTAAGGAAAGTAATAAACTTATTGGACAAGCAAATGGATATGCACATTCATAAGTTCTTGATTCCAAGGTCACAAGCTGGCATCATTCCACTTTGGGAGAATACTCTGAACTAAGGTGGCTGCTGAGTTTAAACCAGAATGACATGGGTTAATAAATGTCAAGGCTGAATGTCAGGAGCTGCAATTTGTGAGCTGCCTTATATAATCCTAACTGAGCTACATCAAGGTCAATGATATAACAGATGAGTACTTTTTAAAGTTAAAAAATAATCATAAATATGTAAGGTGTTAGCAGTGATATGTTAAATTCAGCATACCCAGATATAAATCATTAAAGATCCCTAGCTACATGGAATCTTCCTGGGCTTTTTATTGTTGGTTTGGTGGGCAGATTACATTCAATTTATGATTATTTCAGATTCCTTCCTCCTTTCCACCTAAGCCTTTCTTTTCTTTCTGCAAAAGAAAGTGGAGAAAGAACCATAGATATCACTGAATAATTTAAATGGCACCCCTCCATGCTTCAGGAA
The DNA here is from genome assembly GCA_029593785.1 of Cabassous unicinctus. Taxonomy (NCBI): domain Eukaryota; kingdom Metazoa; phylum Chordata; class Mammalia; order Cingulata; family Chlamyphoridae; genus Cabassous; species Cabassous unicinctus. The sequence continues at coordinate 17,743 of JAQZBX010047859.1, read as the reverse complement.
CGTGAGTCCTTCTCATTCTATAATTTACTCCAGGGATGTGCAGAGGCAGAATATTTTAAAACACGTCAGATATGTTATGATGTTATTTATGTAAATGAGAGGCTGAATTAGTATCACCCAGACCATGTTAATGATTACCCTGATGTTGCAAATTTGAACAGAGTTAAATTCATTGGAAAACAAGCATCAACAGGGATCAAATACTGACATAAAACTCAATATTCTCACTATTAATCATCATTATATATCCAACATTTCTGCCCTTGGGCCAAACCCAGATTCTAGTTCATAATTTGAATTCCATGAACTCAAATGCAGATGAAAGATCAATCTCATTTTCAACTTTTTCTTAAAAATAGAGTATAAAAATAATTCATGTAGACTTATAGAAAACCTTTCCTCTTAAGATGCAGAAGAGGAATGAAAGATGAAGAATTTAAAATGTAAATCAGGCTCACTAAGATATAACACAAATGTTTCAGGTGCATAGTGAAAAAGTTTATTTATGACATTTCAAAACTTGGAAGAAAAGACAAAATGCACAAAAGCATCACAAAACTGTTACATAATATAAAACACAAGAACAGAGCTATTTTAAAGAACCATAGTTCAGGATCATCTGTGTATTACAGCAACACATTCAGTGCCACAGGGTGATAAAATATGGTATTTAAAAAGAAAAACCACTCAGCAGGACATAAGAATTAAGTAACAATTTGGTACCTACTCTTAATATGGAAATCACAAGAGCTGTTGCCAGCAATTCTCACGATGAGGAACATGTAAAACAAGTTGACAATAATAAGTGATTAGTTAGGATACTTTCATATTTTAAAGAAAAATTAAAAGACGGTGACACTGTTCCCCTTCCAGACCCTAGGACGATGTAGAACATATGGAAAGAATGTCATTATAGTTGCCAATTGCTTAAATATTTACCGAGAAAACATAATCATCTTTCAATCAACTGACTTATCTGAGTGCCTGGCACCAAGCAGGCCCTTGAGAAATATAAGCTTAGTGGCATAAAGTAGCTTAGGAAATCTTCAAGCACGTCCCTCTATTCCAATTATCCTTACCCAAGTGTGGCTTTCTTATATTCCATCTCTTTGATTATAAAGCAGCTTTCTTCTGGGAATTTAAAAACACTTCCCATATTAAGGGAAAATGGGCACACCAGAGTCATGGGATACAGGATTGCTTTTTCCACTATAGTTGCTCTTTAACATGGCTAAATAGAAACCATTCAACTTGATTAAATGAAAACAGATTCATTTATGGAACAATAATACCAGATTTTTTTCTTTTTGTTTGTCTTTTTATTTGTCCTATCCCAGAAAGATTTTAGCAGAGTTTTTAATATGGAATTTGATGGTGAGATGTACTGCTTAGAACATGAGAGAAGGAACTGGAAATGTTTTTCAGATGATTCTTGTCTGTGAGCCTAAGAATCAACAATAATAATAAGGAACATCACAGACTGGGCATTTCAAACTTAGGTGATGAAGAGACTTAAGAGACTGACTATAAATGATAAAATGCCATAATATTTTAACCCAGAACTTGAAAATATTCATTTCCTATAACCAGAACTTTTAGAAAATACACTTTGTCCTCTGGAAGTCATTTCACATATATTATCTTCTGCCCAGATAAGCCAAAACTACCTGGTGAAAGTGACAGATAACTGTGAAGTATAATAAAAAAGGCTGTATCTCTAGACTTCTGAGGTCCCTTTTCATCATATCTTGGGGAGTTAGGTAATATATTAGTAGTTCTGAATACAGTGAGAAAGACCCATGAAAGTAACTCATTTTCATGCCTGGGGGGCCAAAAGAAATCAAGGTAAATATAATAGAAATCAGACCATGAGTTCAAGCCAGTGACCAGGACTACAAATAATATGAAAGCCAGTATCTTGCTTCTCGACTTTGGTTTTTGTGGGAATGCCTGTTTTGTAAATGAATGCCACTATCACAGACTTTGGGAAAGTAACTTTGTTTTTTAAGCTTGTGACACAGGATTCATTCAAACAGGAGGGGCTTTGGGTGGCCTTCTTGGTTCTGGCAGAGACAGTGCCACACTTCAAGGGAGCAGTGATTTTTGCAACCTGGCCACACCATGCTTAACAATGTTTCTCTCACCCTTTGAGTGAGAGAAACCTTATTACTTAAATTACTGGGTCGATGCCAAAGGAACACTCACGGTGCTGGATGGGGTAGACAGAACAAAGGGGTGACACTGACCATCACCAGGTATAAACAGAGCCAAAGCAGCTCTGCCCAAGTGCTTCCCCACACTCCCAGGGAAGAGGCCACCGTGAACCAACTCCCAGGGAGTTCTCTTTTGCTGACTGCCCAGAGAAGACTGGCCCCTTTAGTAGGCCCTGCAGCCAGGCTCCAAAAACAAACTCACGTTGAAACTGCACTGACAGCCAAGGACAGACTAAACCCCATATACAGAGGGTTTGCTCTGTTTATTACCCAACTCAATTAACTTGTCATCCTCATCAGTCTAACACTGTCATCTCCTCTTCACTCACTTGGTAAGGTTAAAAAGCAGTTCCAATTTCACAGTCATACATGAGTTGCCCAACTATCCCCATATGGGGCCATAAATCATAATCCCTCCTCAGCCCTACTCTCAACCAAGGTTGATTACCTTATCTACTCAATCCTACTGTTATTTATTCTGGTTAATTATGTGGACAAAGGATTGGATACCATGCTGCCCATGCTAAACAATACTATCAGTAATCAAGACATCAGAAACTGACAGGTAATCTACAGAAAGTGGGATCTTGTCTCTTTGCTGTGGGAAGTGATGACCTCGGGCTAGGATCCTATGTGCATGAAGATCTGGGCTTTGGCCGTATAGATTCTTGCCATAGACTGGGTTGCTGGAAAGCAGATACCTGGCTTGTGATTGGTTTTAGACACCCATTTCCCACTTACTTCCTAATCCCAAAAGCATCAGGCACCATGGCTTCCTGAGCACCAAATACACAATAAATACAATGACTGCTCTCTGAAGAGCATAAATCCCTTAACAAGCTACCACAAACAACAACAAAAAAATGAAATTGCTTCTCTTTCAGGCAGAAACTTGCTTTCTAATTCTTGTCAATTACTGAGATTCTATAGGGATCGTGTTCTTAAATCTGTTTTCCAGAAGATTCAGGTTTCCAGGAGTTCTACACTTTTGGCCAGGTGGAAAGAAACTAGTTAAAGAGGAGAAGTTTTCCAAGTATTGGAATGGAAGCTCTAAAAGGGAGAAACTGTGTCTGTTTTGTCTTTTCCATTTACTGTTGTGTGTCTGACCATCCCACGCAGACTAAAGAAGATGATGATTCCTACACCTCATTGGGAGGTGAGCCTATAGGGAAGGTCTGGTTATTAGTGAAACATACTCTTGTGGCTTGAGGCTCTTCTGTAACATAGGTCAAAACTGACTGATCTCATCTTCTTGGCTATAATCAAAACCAACTGTGGCTATAGTACCACAACTGGAACTAACTCCTTATCAGTCTCTTTGTAATCCCAATATCTTTTTTCATGGCACTTGACTTTTAAGTTCCAGAGAATATAGAGATGAAATCAATTCTTTGGTCAGGATTACACTTAGTGAGGAGACCTACTCAAAAATATTTCTAGAGTCAATCCTGTTGGAAAAGACAGCAAAGTGGGTTTGGGATTTCTCCAAGCACAATGAGACCCAGTGAGGCTTATGGCTTAAAGAACAATTCCAAGTAGTGAAATACAAACCAAAGCATTCAGCAAAATTGATATATGAACAAAATTCCAGGATATACTCAATAGCTTTGCTTGCTTCTCCACATTTTATTCTGTTTTCACTCCTTGCTATTCAATTAAAAAGGTAGTTTTCAAGCTGCCCAAAACTAACTCATGACTCTTTCTTGCCCTCTACTAAAAATATATATAAATATTAGGGTTACTCAACTCTATACCTTAGAATCACAGATTAAAAGGCAACCTTTTACAGATAAGTGGTCTTAAAAAATAAATATAAAAACACAGACTTTAGGGTTTGGGTTTTAACTAGTTCTCCCAAAGAGGGACTGGGTAGGACTCATCAAAAACATATAAACTCAGACATTTTCTGTAAATTGTAAGTTTTACAATAATATCTAAACCCACTGTTTAATATAAGACGTGAGCTTTCAGCTTTAACTCTTCCATATACATATTATAATAGGACAATATACTTTCTTTCAAAGTCTGAGACTTTCTTTCCTAAATAATAGATAAAATTATTTTTAAAGTGCATGAATCACTTAAGAAAAAATAACTAAGTATGTTCTAATTTCAAGTTGCTACATTCTTCCATTAGAAAGCTACATATTATCTAAGGATTGAGTTTTAATTTAAAAGTCCTGAGGACATGTCATAAAGCAAGAGAGATTAGAATAAAGCCCTCCCAGCAGTTTCAGTATGGCCCTCATACCAATACGCCAGTTAGAGGGGAAAACAGCAGAAATCATGGCCTGAGAGAAGGGGGAAATGCAGCATAAGTTTTGAAACATGGAGACCAAGGAACATTTTTATGAGGACTACCTCCCAGGTAATGCATGTTGAATGAAGTTAAGTCTGCTGAAAATTAGGGGCTCTCTAACACAGGAGAGCTGATGCCTGTGCAGCAGGGAACATACTCTAATTGGACAATTTGTCAAAAGGAACAGAATGTGAGGCTCATCTTTGCTTAAAAATTAGCATTTTATACTTTTAGAATCTATGGGGTGGGTATATGGGTGTTCACTGTATAATTCTTTTAACTTTTCTGTCTAATTGAAATTGTTTATAATAAAATGTTAGAAAATCTTAACACTTTTAACAGTTCTTCCTTTTAAAAGCCCCAAATATACTGTAAACAAACTGAAGAAGTTTAAGAACTCAGTTACTTTCCTACTACGAAGCACTTTCTTTCGATTGTTTGCTAGTATTTATTTGTGCCCTGAAGAGCAGAGTGAGGATGAAAGCAAATTATTTACATTTCATAAACTTGGACAGAGAGACTAAGGAAATGATTACCTCTTAGGATTTGCTTGGGCTATGAAATTCTCGGTAATGCCTGTGCTTCAGTAAATAATCTTTCCCCCTAAAATTCAATTACTTTAGACGTTTAATGTGAGAATAGTGAGTGAATGAGAGAGTGAAAATATCTTCTCTCAGCTACTTTGTGCTAACGGAACAAAGAAACCCTGACTGTTCATGAAACACCAGTATGGAACAAAATGTCACAATCCCCTGGGACCTCTAAAGTGACCAGACAGTAACAGGCACACAGAGGCGATGAGAACAAGTCCCTCAGGCATCCCTAATGTAACAGAACTCGAATTCCCAAGAAAATAAGTACACAGAGTCTCATGGCAAAATAAAAAATAGTGTGTTATTCCAGGGAATAGGCTATGGCCTGAAAGCTCCATTTTGAGAGAAAGTCAAAAGTTAATAATAACCAGGAAAAATAAGCAAAGCTTTAGCTGACTGGAAAACAGCTCAGTAGAAAATTATTTTATAAAGATTATATTCAATTAGCTAAGGCATGATTCAACTTTAGTGATGAAAGAGTAGTCACTCAGCTAGCTATCTGACAGGATTATGCACTGCAAGTTTGCTTTTCACTGCCCACACAGTCACTTAAATAATTTCTTACAAGGTATACAAATTTGTGCCTGTGTAATCCTCTACAAAATGCACTCACAAATATAAAATAATGGAGATATGATGTCGCTCAGAAAATGGGGATGCTGTGGAAATCCACAACCTATCCTACTTGGGGCTTTGCTTCCGGGGGAATAGATGGTGCAGGATGTACTGCCCTTTGTTCATGATGTGGATGCTACTACAGACCTACTGTGAAGAGTCCTGTTCTTTGATTTCCTGCTCCAATAGGAAAGATAGGTTTGGTCTGAGGCACCCACACAAGGAAAGAATGAGCCAAAGTAAACATCGTGAAGAACGTGACTCTTCAGAGGAGGTGAAGGACTTTGAAATCCTGGAATCATAGAACTCTGAGTGGTTAGTCAAGTCCTCTGTAATCAGTCCCCAGCGAACAGGAAGATTCCCTCACAACCTCGAATTCCCCAGAGGGAGTGCTGGGCAGAACTCTAATCAGGGGGTAGAATGGTGCTATCCATCTCTGAAGGGACAGATCCCTCCCAAAGCATCATATGACTGACCTGTAGAAATGGAACTTTATCAATTCCCAATGTTTCCTAAAATCATCCTCTTTAACTTCATAGAAGAGTGGCCCAGAACAGATGGGAAGCCTTCTGAGAAACAGATGAAAACTATTTCAAAGACAAAATGAAATGTGCTAAAAAATAAATAAAGTAATAAATAAGTCTAATTATTCTTCACAATTCTAAGGAAGTAACAGACTTGACACAAGGAACAAGAAACAAGGAGGTACAGACAACAGCTGAGATCCCATCTCGTCCCCTGCTTGGGCCCTGCGGCTCTGGTAGCCCTTGGCGGCAGCACCACCTGCACCCCGTGGCACTCCTAGGCCTCAGGGCTAATAGAGTGGGAAAGGCTGTCCCCAGAGAAACGCATGCTTTGGCAAGGTGAAGAACAAATACAATCAGAAGCAGCAGTGACTCTTCATTATCACCTTTCCTAAGAGACTTTGAAAACCAAAAGTTTTAAGTCCTCAATGCAAGAAACCTAAATCTGGAAACTGTGGAAACCTGATTGAGTTTCGCTGCACTTGGTTCTAAAGCAAAATTTCTCAATAATACTCCTAGAGACAAAAGAAGTAAGCGGTGGGGAATCTTTTACCTTGCTCTTAGATTATACCCCTCCTTCTTTGATTATGCAAACAAACAAACAAACAAACAACCACACAAATAAACCAAGTTTAGTAACACTTGACTGTTAAAGATGTGGATTCTGAGATCAATTCAGTACCTAATTTCTCCCATCCCCTTCTACCACCAGTGCCCTTGGTAAGGGAAACTACTTCCTGAAACAGGAAGCAATGGAGGCAGTTTTTCTTCCCAGAAGATCTTAGAGTACATTGATTATCACTTTAGATTGCATGAAAGTTCTTGCTGCAATGGCAAAAACACAGACTTAGGAGAGGGAACTGGAGGAGGCTAACCATTAGGAATAAGCCCTGTCCCTCCAAAGGCAGTGAGGTCTCCCAGCCTGTGCTAGACACCAAGAATAACCAGCAAGCAGGAAAACAGCAGTGGTGAGAGGCTGGACAGAGCTTTCTCCGTCCAAGACACTGGGTTCCTTCATGGACAATGTGCTTTTCCCTCTTCCAGCACCTCAAAAAGAAGGAGAGTGGGTGACCCTAAATACATTTGTAAAAAAGGCTCTGCCTGAGGAGAGAGCAGCAATTTGAATAATGAACCTTCTACCAAAACAAGCCTATTTTCAAAAGACCACACCCTACTTCCTTTTAGGCTTTTGCCTACCTGGTGCCTTCACAGAGTGATTTTGCTGGAGTCTGAAGCAAGAAGAGTGAGTGTCAGGGACCATAGAACAGGGTTCTATATCACCACCTGCAGAAGCCAAGAAAGGGAAAAAGCTATGTGGGGTCAACAGTCAGGCATGCCAGAGAGGGTGTGAGGATCAGGAGCCTCACACTCAACTTTTAACTCTTGCCTGTCTAAAACAAGAGGTACCGCTGGCAGCCTGCTTCAGCCAGCAAAAGCTTGCTTGCCCTCGTCCCATTGGTCCTTCAGCTAGTGTAGTAGATGTGAAAGTAGAGAGTTTTGTTGCGCAGCAGGGAATAGGAGTTGTCAAACTTGAGCAGGTAGATGCCCTCACCAGGGTAGTCGTGGCTGCCAGCCTGCACATCTCGGTGGCTGTCTCGCCGGTACACAGGCATGACCTCCCCATAGCGACCCCGCAGGGAGCTTCTGGAGCCTCTCTCCACATCACCAGCTGGGACAGGGTCTGCATGATCAAAATGGCAGAGTTGGGATATGAGGTCAGAGACAGAATATAGTCCTATCTGAAGGTGATAAAATGGACCAGGTAGCCCAGTGGCCTTCATCCAGGGGATGCCACTGCCCTCTTACAGGCATTTGGAAATGTCTGGTGGCCTTTGTGGTGATCACAGCGATGAGTACGTGCTATTGGCAATTAGCGCCTGAGGGTCCAGGAGTGCGTAACATCAGGATGGTGCCTGCACAACAAGGGAGTATTCCGCCAAAAGTCAATAACACCTCCACTGAGAAATAAAGATTTAGCCTTATAGGAGCCTTCATTGCTCCAGAAACTTATGGATTTTCAGGGACACAGGGGAGATAAAGAGAAGGTCCTGACAACCTTTTCACTGAACCTCTGAAAGGACTAGCTAGCTATTGGAGGTAGGAAATGCAGACAAAAGCATTGTAGTGACCCCTGAACGTCTACCTGGCCTCGTGGAGAGCAGTAAATAAGATATGGGGGGGCTCCTCCTTCCTGAATACCTGCATATCTCCAGCAGACTTGCTTTTCCATGAAGAAGCAAGTTAAGGGATCGATTATAAGCTTATATACCAGAACCAGAAGGAATAAGGCTAAGTCTTAGAACCTACTCTTAAATTACTCGAAAAAATGCATCAGGGCCATCCTGAGTAGGGGCTGCAAGTAACAACTGGAATGGAGAACAGAGCCCACGGCCTGGGCATGAAGTGAAGAAGTAAACAGTAGCCAGCCAACTGTGACGTTTGGAGAGTCACTTAGCACACTGTAATCCTGGCCAAGGATAAATATCCCCAAACTAAGAAAGAAATGTAAAATGATCTTAGGTTTATGTGTGATCTGAAAAATCTTGCCTCTATATATAGCAGCACTGACCCACCCCTATCCCTGCCCCTTAAGGGATGTTGGGAAAAACACTAGATATTGATTTAAAGGAAAGCAAGCTTCCAACCAAGGAATTGATACTGACCCCACCAGGATGTTCTTTTGAGGGTCTGACCACCCAACTTAGCTTGTAATGCTGAAAGGGATTCCACAATGACTGCATTCTAAGGAAGAGGAGAACTTGCACAACAGTGAATTAAATTCACCTTCAATCTCTTCCTCCTCGTCGTCATCTTCATCCTCATCCTCACTGGAATCACTGACCTGCACAGTTATGTCAGTGCTGGTTACAGGAGTCCAATCAAAATAAACTCCAAAGCCAATGTCATAGTCATCAGTCGCAAACTCCCAGCAGACACGCTTCCCTTCTGGATGGGTAGGTACTCGGATGGTCACTACTTCACCTCGCTTTACTACCAGACGGCTGTTCTTCTCTTTGCCCAGCTTGCTTTTAAATTCCTTCATCTTGGTAAAGGTCCAGGTACACGGAGGAGCCATAAGAGGTGGAGAGACTGAAAGGACAGGCAACTTACTACTGAGAAAGCATAGGGAAATATTATATCTAGCATTTCACTTAAGGAGGCTGTGACGGTCAAAGACATTCTTGCTACTTGCTTCTTTGATTTCCCTTCACAAGTCATTTCTTTCTTTCCTTCCTTCTGTCTGTCTGGCTTTCTTAAGTACCCATTTAGGGGGTGGGGTGGGGAGGAAGAACACCTCTGTACTCCCAAAGATCTCACCTTTCCTGTGGTCCCCCAGAAGATCTGCAGATTCCAAATCAGCTGAAAGAACATCTATAGCTCCTGTGTGCTCAGACTGGATCATAACGATGTCCCCAGACCTTTGTGGAACTTGGTACTTGGTCATCTGAACAAAAGAATTCTGATTAAGGGACATATAAGAGCCTCTTTCCAAATGAAGGCTACTCCATCCCTACCCTATTACCTCCGCTATCTTAACTCAAAGCTAAGGTTCTATTCAACGTTCCTTCTCTTTCCTCCAGGTACTAATAACTAATAACTGCTAATAAAGTCTACTAATTTTTAATGCCACAAAAAAATGCCCTAGTTTAAAGATTTTTCCTTTTTCCCTCCTATTTTTGGAACTTAACCACTCCAGATCCTTTACAAATTCCTTGCCCATGAATATCCTCATAGCTCACTACTGACTTTGCATCTAATGGCATTTCTGGGCCCTGCGTTGGTGGCGCTTCACCCTGCACAGTACCTCCCTGTGCTCCTCTCACAACAGCTCCTGTCCTTGGATTTTAGCTCTCTTCCCCGACTCTGTGCTTTGTTCCACATTCAAACGCTGTTGTTTGGCCCTATCATTGGCACACTGGGCTACAGGTTGTCTTACCCTTGATGTCACTAACAGTGCTCTGTAAAAAATCACAATCTCATTTTAGACCAGCCCTAGGATTTGCATTTAAACAGTGTATTTGCTGCCAGGTGTCTGACCTACGTGGAGGAGTACAAACACACCCTCCTGTCATTTTATACTCAAGAGCCTCACTAACCATGGCAGGAGACTGCCATCTCTCCCTGATGGCTTTCCTTTCAAATCACTCAGCTTAGTGTACCCCTGTTTCATGCTATTATACCTTAATTTCCTGTCCCTTCACCAGACAGTCAGCAGGCAACACAACAAGAAATCTAAACCTACTACCCACAAGGGAAAGCACATCAATGAGAAAGCAGTCTTGTTAAGAGAAAGGAATTGTACTTGCAAGAAATAAATAAATCATTTGTAATCCTCCCAGGATGCATTCTCATATCTGTTTCTGGAGAGTAAGCCCTGCAGTTCTTCTCAACTCCATTGCTAAATGAGATGAATCAGACTTAGGCTAGGGTGCTTAAATAAGTCCTTCCTTTTCTGAAAGGCTAAACAAAGGATTTAGTATGCAACTTATTAGCTGCATAACATTAGTAAAGTCACCAACAGCTCACCCTCAGTTTCCTCATCTGCAAAACAGAGATATAATAATACCTATTTCACAGGGCTGTTTTCAGGAGCAAAATAAATGGATGAAAGTACTTTGTAAACAATAAAGCATTATACAAAAGTAATGGTAATGCTTGGTGTTGTAATTATTGACAGTAATACCATTCACTATTATACATGTTAATAATTATACAAATAGCTCATAACTCCATAGCAGGGGACCACTGTTATATATATATTTTTAGGATGTACCAGAGATTGAACCCAGGACCCCGTACATGCAAAGCAGGCACTCAACCACTGTGCTACACCCGTTCCGGACCACTGCTATTAATTATATTTCTATAGAATCTTTAATCTAAATACTGAGTAGAGCTACTTTAAAAAAA
>JAQZBX010047858.1:0-20362 GCA_029593785.1 Cabassous unicinctus | reverse complement strand
GGCAGGAGGAAAGACTTCAAAAAGCCCTGACCTGGGGTCCCATGAGCAACTCACCTGTAGTACAACAGCAGACCATGCCTTGGCATGGACCATGTACTTTTCCCATTTTCTTGTTTCTTAATAAACTCTTTACTCCCTTGCCTATCATATGGCATGTCCTTAAAGTCTTTTATGTGACATAAGCCAAGAACCTAGAAGCCCAGAAACCGGAGCTATCTGATAACAATACCATTTCATACCCATTGGAATGATTGTTATTAAAAGAAAAAAACAATGAAAAATAAGTACTGGAGAGGATGTGGAGGAATAGAAACACTCATTCAGTGCTGTTGGCAATGTAAAATGGTGCGGCTGCTGTGGAAGACAGTTTGGTGATTCTCAAGAAAGCTAAGCATAGAACTACCATATGACCCAGCCATCCCACTACTAGGTATATACCCAAAAGAATTGAAATCAGGGTCTTGAATAGATATTTGCACACCAATATTCATAGCGGCATTATTCACAATTGCCAAAAGATGGAAGTAACTCAAGTGTCCATCAACTGATGAACTGATAAATAAAGTGTGGTATATATATATACAATGGAATATTATTCAGCTATAAAAAGGAATGAAGTCCTAATACATGTGGCAACATGGATGGACCTTGAAGACATGCTGAATGAAATAAACCAGACCCAAATGGACAAACATTGGATAATCTCACTGATTTGAAAGAACTGGAATAAGCAAACACATCGAATCAGAATCTAGAATATAGGTTACCTGGGTACAGGGTGGGGATAGGGAATGGGAAGTGTTACATAAAAACGGCACTCACTGAGATGCAGAGACTGATGATTGCAGGCAGAATGTTTATTGGGAATCTCTCAATGGCTGCCTTTCCTGTGCCACAGGGGCATTGATTCAGGGTCCTATGACCTGTCAATCATTGCAAACCTCATAAGGGGGAAACTCTAACAGGAAGTTAAGGCTTAAAATGTCCAGGGTTCCTATTTGGAATGATGGAAATGTTTTGGTAATGGATGGTGGTGATGGTAGCATAACACTGTAACCGAGAGTTAATAATAACAAATATTTATGATTACTAAATTGTTATATAGATTTTTTTTCTTATTTTTCCAGTATAGCCAGAAGTTAATACCTGAAATTACTGAAACCAACTAGAGTGGCATCACCCTTGCGTGTACTCATTATGATGATGATTATTCTAAACTGGTCTCACCCTTGTTTATAGTTACTCTAGACTAGCCTCACCATTGTGTATTCTTGCTATTGTGATGGTAACCACTGCACCTTCCCCTGTTTGAATCCATAAAAAGCTTAAAATCCTAAAAATCAAGGAGACAACCCTAATTTAAACCATTGACTTTAATTAATAGTACAAATATAAAAATATACTGTCATCAATTGTAACAAATGTTCCCCACCAATGCTAGATGTGGGTGATTGGGTGGTATATGGGAATCTTATATTTTATGTATGATTGTTCTGTAAACCCACAACTTCTCTAATAGATTTTTTTAAATGTACGTGATAGGGTCCTTTCCAGTGAAGTTGGAATGCATCTTTATGGACATGTCTATTTCAATATACAAATCATCAGGCTGAAGATTGCAGTTTTGAACATCTTCTCCCCAGAGCAAGCTGTAAAAGAGGTGTTCTACCAAGGTTTCATTTTTCTTTTAAGGTTTTGATTAGTTCCTGACAATAGGTTAGCATATTTCCTTTGTGAGTCAGGGCTCATATTTTCCAAATTTTATTTTCATAGGTTTCATTGTTATAATTTCAAATGGGGATAACTTATGTTTTCCACAAGGAGTGGGTCTTAGATTTAATAAGGCTATATGTGTAGCTTTTAGCCATGGTAGATTAAGGGAGTCTATGAATTTAGCTAATTGAGATTTAATTATACCCTTTATTCTTTCTACCAAGCCTGACATTTAGGGGTGATAGGCACAATGAAAATGTTGCAAAATAGACCATGTTTTGCATACTGTTTTCATAATTTGTCCTGTAAAATGAGTTCCTTGGTCACTGTGAAGTTCCAAGGAAATTTGCCAATTTGAAATTATTTTTTCTAATAACTTTGCAAAGGTAGCCACAATAGCTTTTCTTCAGGGGAAGACTTCAGCCCAATGGGAGTACATACAAATCATTATTAAAATATATTTATAGCCTGGGGTTGAGGGTAATTGAATAAAATCCTATTGCCAAATTTCAAAAGGTCCAGTTGGTAAGGGAAAATGTCCTTGAGAGCTATGGAAAGGTTTTCCTGGATTATGCTTGGGACAAATTAAACAATTGTAATACATTTTCATTGTTATTTTAGGGGATACTTTCGAGAAATATTGCTTCCCACAGCTTACATTTTCAGTTTTCCAGTGAGACATAACAGTAATAATTTTCAAAACTGTTTCCTGGAGGCAAGCATGGGGGACTGTTGACCATTTGGTCTAATCCGTGATTTCATTGCAGGCTTATAAAGGCATAAAGCCAGCTGACATTTTTCCTTTTTTTTTTTTTTTAATCTCTTGAGGAGGAGCATTTTGCTGAATATCAAGGAGTAACGTTTTTATGTTTCCAACAGTTATTTGATTCAAAATTCATTATAGAAACAGGAACAGGATCGGAATTTATGGTTTCACTTTTGCAGCTGTATCTGCCATGTGGTTGCCAGTGCTTTCCTCTGTATTTCCATGACCAGGAATTTTAATTACAGCAAAAGCTTCTGGCAACAGTATAGAATCTAACAATTCTGTAACATAAGAGCAGTTTTATTTATTTATTTTTATTTTATTATTTCTTCCATTGGAGGTTAAAAACGTCTTTGTTTCTGTATCATCCCCACATCATGAATAACTCCAAAGGCATACCAACCATCAGCATATATAGGTGCTGTGTTTCCTTCTGCAAGCATACAGACTCTTGTGAAGGCAAAAAGTCAGCTTGCTGGGCTGAGGCAGCATTAGATATGGAATTTGCCTCCATTATCTCATAGCACATCCAATACAAAAGAGCCCTGAGTTGTGTATACCAGATAACATCTGCATTATCAATCGAGGTGACTTGTAAATATATTCAAGGAGCTAACGATGGGTCAGTTAAAGCTATTCCATCCAAGAGTTTTGTCAGAAATAGTAGGAAATAAAGCAGCAGGATTAAATTTGTGAATTATGAAGAAAAGAGACTTTGGGAGGGGAAAGTAAGAGAATTTCCTAAGAAGTTAATCTGTTGGTAGAAAGATGTTGAGTGTGGTGAGAACTAAGAAGGACTTCAACAGAATGAGGGACATAAACAGTTAAGGGAGATCCCATAGTTGGTTCTGAAAGGTCTGCAGTTGCAGCAATGGACCTCATGCAAGGGAGCAGTCCTTTGGCTACAGTATCCAACTACTGGTTGTAATATCCTAGAGGTCTGTGTTGGTCTCAGATTTCCTTACACAGAAATATAAAGGTGTTTCCTTCTCATTCATAGGCAAGGAGAAAAAAATGATAATTTGTAATAAGGGTGTCTTAAGTGGGAGTGCTGGCAAACTGTGCTTTATTTCGTTAAGGGAATTTTTGCTAGTTTCATCCCAAATAAGGGGCTCCATTTGTTCAGCTTTAAGCAAGGTTGAGCCATCAAAGGAAAAGTAGGAATCCAATTTCTACAATATCCTGCAAGGCCTAAAATTCCTCTTAATTGACCTTTGGTCTTGGGAGCAGGGAAAGGTAGAATGCTTTAGATTCTGCAAAGGTCTAGGAGGAGGCGCTGGGGCCAGAGAGAGGTGGGCAAAAAGAATGCAGCCCATATCAGTAGGTGAGGTGGACCATGAACAGGCTGGAAGAGCACCTGAAAGAGGGTGTTGTTTAAATTTTATTTTTTTGCCTGAAAGGACAGGAATACGTATGGCACCTAATTCCTTATCCTAGTCTGTTGAATCTTGTTCTAAGACTTCCAAATTAATTTCCCCCTTTTGGGATAAAGATATGTGTGCTTGGACTAATACAAGGAAATCTCTACTGAGAAGTGAATTGGAGCTGAGGACTGACAAAAATCGATGAGAGCCTTGTAAAGGTCCCAATTGAAAGAGAATTGGGGCAACTAAAGACAGTCATGGGTTTGTTGGAGGCTCCCCCCGTTACAACTGTCTGTATTCTGGGGAGGAGGCTTGTTGAGGGAGGTGGGATTTAAGACAAGAAGGTGGTCCCAGGATCTGTTAGAGCCTGTATACACTCATTTCCGATGATCAGATCTGTTTTGCCTCCAGCTCATTTAGAGTAATTATAAGTTCTGCCACCTGAACCCTGGGCCCTGAAAGCATTCATTGGGGGCTTATTTAGCTGCTGCACCTGGAATCACATGGTTTGTGCTCATTTGTGCTGTTTTTGCTTGGGGGATTTCTTTTATTTATTTTTTTAGCCTTTTAAAATGTGTGATCTAAGTGATCTGTAAGATATGCTAAATAACTGGG
This sequence comes from Cabassous unicinctus, assembly GCA_029593785.1. Lineage (NCBI taxonomy): Eukaryota > Metazoa > Chordata > Mammalia > Cingulata > Chlamyphoridae > Cabassous > Cabassous unicinctus. The sequence goes on along the minus strand of JAQZBX010047858.1, from coordinate 15,904 downwards.
TTCTATTGTAGCCCATTTTAGCTGTCTACATTTTAGAGTGGTACTTAGAATTAAAGAGGGTAGAGGTTTCATAGTTAATATGATCAAAACCTGAGAATTGTTCAAAGGTCTTTTGGGGGACCTATTGTAATATTCATATATGGGCTCGTTGGGTTTCTGGGTACACTGATTTTTTTCCAACCAGTAATTTGGGGAAGAACTTCAGGTATGACTTTATGAAGTTCCTTAGATAGCTTAAATGTTTCTGTTTGTCAGGAGTTCTTCATTTTGAAAAGTCATTCAAGGGATCTTTCAGGCTAGCTTTGTCTATCCAGGTTTTGGTGTGACCTTCACCAGCAGTCACAGGAATTAACTGGTAAAGCTCTGTTTATCCAGACTCATGAATCTGAATAAGATTGAATTATTTTGCAAAACCTTCCAGGTCTTCATTAGGATTTGGGAAATGTTATCACTATAGAAGGGGAGTTGGGCTAAGCTTAGGACATGGAAGAGGAGGACAGGAGGGGCTTTAAAGGAGGGTTAGAACAGCCAGAGTCAGAAGTTCTGGATAATTTTTCAAGCTTGATAATATGCTTAGATAAATCTTTGTTAGTTATTGTTAACTTAGTATTTGTTTCTTAAAGAGAGGCAACTGTAGAATCAGTTATATATTTAGAAGCTTCCAAGTACTAATTAAGTATCCCATTCAGGTTGCTTAGTTTTTGAGGCTCTATTTTCTAGTTGAGCATGCTAGCAATTATAATTCAAGACTTTCTCTAGTGTGCCAGGTCCAGCAGGCTAAGATTTTACATGAGGCAGGATTGTAACTTTTGTACAAGAAACTCTTGGCAGTGTGGTCTTGATTGTTGAAAACTGAGAAGGCTGTTTCTAAAAGGGAATTAATGGAAGTTTGGGGGCCCAGGGAAAGTTTCTGCAGCTTTCTACAGATATCCGATGCAGACTGGAGTTCCTAGGAGGATCTGTCCTTCTCTAGAGTTAGGATCTACCAGAGGGTATTTTACTGCCTCTACCAGCTTTCTTCGCCTTCTGTCTTACACAGGTTTAACAACTTAAACCTGTGTAATTTAACTGCCTCGGACTGTGTACTTTTCTTGTTTTCTTGTTTCTTAGTAAACTCTCTACTCCCTTGCCTATCCTATGGTGTGTCCTTAAATTCTTTTACGCGACATAAGCCAAGAACCTCGAAGCCCAGAAACCAGAGCCATCCAGTAACAAAACCAGCTGGTGTGCTAAATGTAAGTGTACTGTTAGAGTTCTTAGATGGATTAGAACCCATTCTTTTATTTGGTTCTGATTGTGAGCAATCCTAAATCCTAAACCTGAGAGGAATTGTCTGGGTTTTGGGCAAATGTGATGTTTTACAGTGTACCTTTCACAGGATACTTGTTTTACCTGGTGGACAGCCTAGGCTCTAATTGTCCAACCCATGACGAAGGGTCTCTAGTTGCACAGAAATTATCTTCTCATCAAAAGGTGGTGAGCACTCTAATAGCATTTCTCAGGAGATACAGAGAATTGAACCTGGGACCTTGTACATGAGAAGCAGGTGCTCTACCACTGAGCTATACCCACTCCCCTCTAATAGCATTTAAATGCTCATTCCATGCCCACCAAAATATTTATTTGATTGCTCACTCTGATGGTAAGGCTAATTAATGTGCCAGCTCTGCTTGGGCACCATTACCTAGCCAACACTGAGCTAATTGTAATACAAGGACATTTCATGGACTTTAATCATCAATGAGTCGATTGCATAGATGACTGGTTCCATCTACAATCAACTGAGGAGATTGCCGTCTGCAATGAGGTACGTCTTATCCATTCAGTTGAAGGTCTTAAAAGAAGAAGTGAAATCAGCATTCAGAAAGAAATTCCCCATCTCTACCTCAGATTGCCAGTGTCTCTTGGGAAATTCAACAAGAACCTTCATCTGAGTCCCTGCCTTGCAGCCTGCCCTATGAAATTTGGACTTGTGCATCCCCACGGTCATGTGAGCCAATTTTATAAAATCTCATACTATTTACAGACATCTCTTGTTAGTCAGAGTTCTCTAGGGAAACAGAACTAATACACTCATCATCAGAACATAGGTCAAATTGATTTTAGGGAGGCATCCCTCCACGGATAAAGAGCTCAATACCAAAGTGGAAATTTTTAAAGTCCCATTTGGGTACTCACCAGATAAGGAAATTTTCCTTGTATACCAAAAAGGGCAAACACAAAAGGACTGCTGCCACTAGCCCAAACCAGAAGAAAAAGGGTCAGATACAAAAAAAACGGGCTGCTGCCACCTTCCCAAACCAAAAGAACTAAAGTTCAAATGCCCTTTACCAGAAGACACCCAAAGAAAGGTCAGAACCTCAACCAAAATGATGGAGGCTTGTAGATGGGAGGACTCCCCAACAGGAGCTTGGGGCCATCAGGGAAATGATGGATTTGAGCATGGTACCGGCAAGAGCCCCTTGAGATCTAACAGTGACTCCATAGTCATGTCAGTGGTCACTTCAGATCTCACTTTTGAAACCATGTAATGTCAACTGAGGAATAATAAATTAATCTGAAAGGCAGCAAAGACATTTATTTGGGGTCTTAGAATTGCAATTTGGGGAGCACAGATTTAGTTACCAACCCAAATCATGTCCTGTCTTGGCATCTCCAGGCAAGGGTTTTTAAAGAAAAATAAAAAGATTAGATAAATTGTTTATGGTTGGTGAATATTTGGGGTATTTCAAATGTCCTTCAGTTTAATAATTTACTGAGTTTTTTATCTTGTGGTTTGTTTCTGGTGTCTGCATGTCCTTAGGGTTTTGAGGAATACTGTTGCTTGATACTTTGCATACTTTGGCAGTTTGTGATATCTGGCTGAGACCTGCAAAAGAAAAATCTTCAGAATGACCTCCCAACTCCATTTGAAATCTTTTAGCCATAGAAACTCTATTTTTTTACAATGTGTATACCACCTTTTGTTTATCCATTCATCTGTTGATTGACACATGGGTTGCTTCCACCTTTTGGCAATTGTGAATAATGTTGCTAAGAACATTAATATCCAAATATCTGTTTGAGAACCCACTTTCAAGTCTTTTGAGTATATACTGAGAAGTGGGATTTCTGGGTCATATCATAATTTCATATTTAACTTTCTGAGAAATAGGAATCACCGAACTGTTTTCTGCATTGGTTATACCATTTTACACTTCCCAATAATAAATTAATGTGCCTATTTCTCCATATCCTTTCAAACACTTGTTATTTTCCAATATTTGAATAATAGCCATTGAAATGGTATCTCATTTTGGTTTTTATTGGTATTTCCCTGAAGGCTAATGACATTTGCCATATTTTCATGTATTTATTGACCAGTTGTATATTTTCTCTGAAGAAGTGTTTTTTCAAGTCTCATTTTTAAAAAATGAGAAAAAGACTTGAAAAAACATTCTTTTTGTTGTGTTAAAGGAGTTCTTTATATATTCAGATTATTTAACTCTTATCAGATATATTTTTCCCATTCTGTAGGTTGTCTTTTTATTTTATTGATAAAATGATAAAAGAAAAAATAGATAAGTGGTATTTAATTAAAATTAAAAGCTTTTGTATATCAGATGACTTTGTTACCTGTGCTTTTTGTGTAAAGCCGAAGATACCACTGCCTAACACAAGTTCCTGACAATGTTTCTCTATGTTTTCTTCTAGGTGTTTTATAGATTTTGCTCTTATATTTAGGCCATTGATTTATTTTGAGTTTATTTTGTATATGGTGTGAAGTAGGGGTCCATCTTTATTCTTTTACAGATGGTGATGCAGTTTTTCCAGCACCATTTGTTGAAGAGACTATCCTTTCCCCACTGAGTGGCTTTGGCATGTTTGTCAAAGATCAACTGGACAAAGGTGTTAAGGTCTATTTCTGAATTCTCAATTAAATTCCATTAATCTATATGTCTGTCCCAAACCCAGGACCTCCCATGTGGCAAGCAGGCACTCAATTGCTTGAGCCACATCTGCTCCCCATGCTGTTTTGATTACTGTAGCTTTGTAATAAGTTTTAAAATCAGGAAGTGTGAGTACTCCAACTTTATTTTTCTTTTTCAGGATGGCTTTATCTATTTGGGGCCCTTTAATCTTCCATATGAATTTAGTGATTGGCTTTTCCATTTCTACAAAGATGTCTGTTGGAATTTTTATTGGAATTGTATTGAATCTGTACATTGCTTTGGGTAGAATTGACAGCTTAACAATATTTAGTATTCCAGTCCATGAATCTGGAATGTCATTCCATTTATTTAGTCCTTCTTTAATTTCTTTCAGGAATATTTTATAGTTTTCCATGTACACATCCTTACATCCTTGGTTAAATTTATACTTAGATATTTAATTTTTTTAGTTGCTATTATAAACAGAATTTTTTCTTAATTTCCTTTTCTGGTTATTCATTACTAGTGTATTGAAACACCACTGTTTTTTATGTGTTGGTCTTATATCCTGCCTCTTTGCTGAATTGGTTTATTAGCTCTTGTGGCAGTTTGAAATTCTTTTATGAATCCCAGAAAGATTATGTTCTTAAACTAATCTATTCCTGTGGGTGTGGTACCCTTTGATTGCATTCAATTCACTTTACACCGCTTGATTAGATTGCTTTAGATTGGACAATGTCAGTAAGGCATGAACCAGCTTGAGTCTCTACTGTCTTGCTGGATCTGACATAAACGGAGACATGGAAGAAAAGAAAGCTGCCATATTGATCCTGCCATGTGAGAGAGAGGACTGCTGGAAAACATAGAAGTCCCAAGGGCTGGGAGAGGTCCTGGAATCTGGAACCAGCAGAGCACAGAGGCACAGAAGGAGGTCCCTCGAGGGGCTGGGCCCATGGAGCAGCTCAAGAGGAGATGAGCTCACACCTGAACTTGGGAAGAAAACAGAGCAGCCAAGACTGAGAGAGGAAGCAAGAAAGAGAAAAACCCTATGCCTGGTAGCTCACAGCTCAGCTTCAGGAACTGGGCTCTGAGGGAAGGTGAGCCTGAAGAGGAAGGCTGAGACCTAGGGGGAGCCTTCATCATGTGACAGCTGACTTTGGTAAGAAAGTATCTCTGATGGTGCCTTGATTTGGACAATTCAGGGCCTCAGAACTGTAAGCTTTTACCCCTGATAAATTTCCCATTATAAAAGCCAACCCATTTCTGGTTCTTTATATTGGCACCCCTGTGACAAACTAATACAGAAATAGCTTTGTGGCTTTTTCAGGATTCTCCATGTGTAGGATCATGTCATTTGCAAATAGGAGGAGTTTTACTTCTTTACCTATTTGGATGCATTTTATTTCTTTTTCTTGCTTAATTGCTGCAGCTAGAACTTCCAGGACAATGTTGAATAATAGTGGTGACAATGGGCATCCTTGTCTTATTCCTCATCATTTCGCCTTTGTGTATGATGTTAAGAAAGTTTCTTTCTGTGAAAGTTTGAATTTTGTGAATCCCAGAAAAATATTATGTTCTTAAATGAATATATTCCTGTGGGTGTGGGACCCTTTGATTGCATTAAATTCAGTTAAGGGGACTTTGATTAGATTACTTGATTTGATAAGATCACTTTAGGGCTTTTCATTGGACTATATTAGTTACGCATGAGCCAGCTTTGGTCTCTGTCCTTTTGCTGGGTCTGATATAAATGGAGACAGAGAGAGACACACACACACAGAAAGGAAGGTGCCATTTTTGACCTTGCTATGTAAGAAAAGACTTGAGGATCACTAGCAATCAAAGCTTAAACATGAAACCACCAAGAGGCTGGGCCAAAAGAGCAGCTCAAGACTGAGGAGGCAAGTCCTGCCACATGCCTGATCGCCACCCGGCAGGATGACAGGATTACCAGTAGCTGACTTTGGTGAGAAAGCATCTCTGATGGTGCCTTATTTTGTACATTTCACAGCCTTAGAACTGTTAGCTTTTATCCTAAATAAAATCTTCATTATAAAAGTCAACCCATTTCTGGTACTTTGAATCAACAGTGCTGTGGCAAACTAAGACACCTTCTATTCCTAGTGTTCTAAGTGTTTTTATCAAGAAGCAGTCCTGGATTTTGTCAAAGGCCTTTTCTGCATCAGTTGAGATGATCATATGCTTTTTTCCCCCTTCATTCTACTAATGTGGTATAGTATATTAATTACTTGCATTCCTGAAATAAATCCCACTTGATCATGGTGGATAATTCTTTTAATGTGCCATTGGATTCTGTTTGCTTGTTTTTGTTTTTTTGAAGATTTTTGCATCTATATTCATAAGGTATATTGGCCTGTAATTTTCTTTTATTGTGGTATCTTTATCTGGTTTTGTTAAGATGATGCTGGCCTCATAGAATTATTTGGGAAGTGTTCCCTCCTCTTCAAATTTTTGGAAGTGTTTGAGCAGTATTGGTGTAAATTTTTCTCTGTTTCGTAGAATTAAACAGTGAGACTATTGTATTCCTGGAATTTTCTTTGTTGAGAGGGTTTTGATTTCTGAATCAATCTCTATTTTTTATTGGTCTGTTGAGATCTTTTTCTTCCTGATTCATTGTAAGTAGTTTGTGGTTTCTAGGCATTTGTATGCCAACAAATTAGTTAATTTAGATGAAAGACAATTGTTCTTAGCAATTTCTTATAATCTCTTTTATTTCTGTGGGGTCAGTAGTGATGTTCCCTTTTCATTCCTGATTTTAATTATTTGTATCTTCTCTTTTTTGTCAGTCCAGCTAAAGATTTGTCAATTTTATCATTCATCTTAAAGAAACACCTCTTGGTTTTGTTGATTTTCTATGTTGTTTTTTATTATATATTTATCTCTGCTTTGGTCCTTGCATAGAGTTTTAGTGTAGATTGGCTGTGTGTTAAGGCCCTTCTTCAATGCTTGATCCTGTATATACAGAACCTTTACATCAGCCCATTTAAAAGTTTGGTGCAGAAAGACCTGAGAATATCCAGCCTCTTGGCCCAGGCATTCACAGTACCTTCCAAGAATGACCCTATCATGTGCAATTGTTTCTCCTGCAGGAGAGAATTTCCTTTCCTCTCTTCCTGCTCAGGGAATGCTGGGTTGTTCTCTTAGCTTCTGCGAAAGAAAATTTGTATGCAAACAATGATCTGCTCAAGTCCTCTTCCATGGTCTGGACCACCTTTTCACTCCAGCTTTCAGCCCTGGGTTTGCCCTGCCTTACAGTGGTTCAGTTTCCCTTTGCCATGAGGCTTTTCTGCCTCCAGTAACTTCTGCACTGGGGGATCCTAACTCACAGAGCCAGATGAGGTCCATGTTTTTAAAACCCTGATTTTTTGTTTAGGTATATCAGCAGTTAGGGGCCAGGCCCGGAGAGTGCACAGTTTAACAACAGTTCCACTGCAGGTCACTCTGATTTCTGGGGGATTACTATGCATACACATGTATGACAGCCACTAGGGCCCCACCTTGGAACTATGTGAATGTGCATGTGTAATGCAGGAGGTAAAGCCCAGGGAGGTTGACTGAACATTTCAACATTCCAAAGAAACCACTTGGGAGGCCAGCAGGAGTAGCCATGTCTTTAATACTCACAGAACCCAATGATGGCTGGTCGGGAGGTACCGCACTACCTCTAGGGGGATATGGGATTATAAAGTTATTACAGCAGAGGGGACAGGTTAGTGCAGAGAACAGCCTCATATTTGAGAAGTTGAAGTTTAAAGCTTTATGTGGGAGCCCAGTTTTGGGAACATGTTTACCACACTCTCAGCTCCATGTCTAAGGATCAGGTTCCTGGCCAGTTCAACCCACTCCTGCCCTCTGACAAATAAGGGGTGGTGGGAAGGGTATTCATTAACCCCTCAGCATGACTCAGTGGTCAGCAACCAGAGCAGGAGGTTCCTGGCCAGAGCACTGCTGCCGAGTGTCTCTTCAGTCATGCAGGCCCGAGTATGGGGGAGGGGGGTGCACTGACAGATTTGCCCTGCTCTCCTACCTCTTTTATTTTGTTGTTTTCCTTCAGTTTTGCATTTGTGTATTATTTCCCCATTTTCTGTCATTCCCCAGGGTTCCAAGTGAGTTGAATCTGCTCTTTTATTTAGATGTCTCTAAGGTGCAAAATTGCCATCAAGATGGCAGAACAAGATTTACCCTGACATCATTCCAGATAGAACCTTAATGTAACCATTTTCTATCATATTTGACAATATAATATCACATATTTATTATAGAATTATGACTTTCTATGGCCCTAATGTTGGGACTGGAATTTCTCAAATATTAGTATTATTATTCAAGAACCATGTGATGGTTAATTTCATGTGTCATCTTGGCTAGGTTATGGAGTCCATTGTTGATTGTAGAGGCAACTAGTCTAGCCATAGATGCAATCAAATTAATATAGATGCAAATGCATCTATAAAATACCCATACAGTAACAATCAGGCCAGTGCTTGCTTGACCAAAGAAAGAAGATTGCCCTCAGCAATGAGGAGTGTCTCCTCTTCCAGTCAGCTGTAGGTCTCAAAGTCCAGAACTGAGAATTTCAGGAATCATAAAGAAGAATTTCTGTCTCGACTTCAGTCAGCCAGCTTCCCCTGGGGAATTTGAACTTGTCAGGCTTCAGAGTCACCATTATCAGAGTTTCCAGCTTGTGAGTGTGCCTACAGATTTGGGACTTGCCAGCCCCTATGGTCATATTGAGGTAGGTTAGTATAGGAAACGAGGGAATGCTGCTGGTCAGAATAAAGCAGTAACCATCACAGCTGAGATGAGCAAAGAACATAACCACTAGACCCTGCCCAGAAACCCCCTGAGGGAAGGCAACTGCTTGAAAACAAAGCTGTGACCATTACAGCCAAAAAACCCACCAAGACCCTGGTCACAGGTCCCATTTGAAACTCCCGGGCTCAAAAGAAGCTCCAGATAACTCCAAAGAGAAAGGCCTCCCTATTGGTTCCCTGAAAGCTAACAGGTAGAGGTAGAAAGGCAACCAATCAGGACAGGAAGCTTGAGATTCCTCAATATGCTGAATGGGGTCAAGGAAGGGGCCCTGGTGTTGGCCTTTCTAAGGCCTAAGCTGTGCGTCTCACCCTGCAGCATTCCCACACTCAAATCTCTAGTGTGTACTCTCCCTTTTTCTCCTTTCTCAATAAACTCTACTTGTTGGCTACATCGTAAAAAGGAATTTAAAGACATGCCATAGGGTAGGCAAAGAACCTAGAAACCCTAGTTCCAGCAACAACATGAGGCAATTCTTTACAGTGAATCTCTCTCTCTCTCTCTACACACATACACATACATCATATTGGCTCTGTTTCTCTAGAGAATTCTCAGTAATTCAGACACTAAGATGACTTCTGTGGAAATTCCATTTACTGGACCAGTGTCAGTGTACTCTAAAATGAATTGTCCTTAGCCAAGACCCACTGATTTTAATGAAGAGGCCTTTTCATGGACAATTGTTTGTACCTGCAAAAATGGAGTTGCCCCTCATGCCTCTATGGCATATGAATATGTTCAAGTGGTCTTGGGGTGTTGTCTCAGTGGGTGGAGATCCATACAATAACCAAAAGAATATTGAATTCCCATCCTGAGGAATCCTGCTACATTCTCTAATAGAGCGGCAAGAATCTCCCATGTACACGGACAGTGCCTAGCAAAGGAGAATAGACCAATAGGTCAGGCCCTTGATATTGATGCATGTGCTTGTGCACCTTGTTCTAGTGAAGTTGAAACTTAGCCTAGTATTATATATTACCTGGGAGTTGCCTCCTTGTTGCTCTGAGGTGGCCTCTCTCTAAGCCAAACTCAGTGTCAGGGAAGCTCATCCCCAGGAGTCATGTCCCACGCTGAGGGGAAGGCAGTGAGTTTATATGCTGGGTGATTATTACCAAGTGCCAACTAGCAATGCATTTAGAGGAAGACCTTGATCAAAAGGGGAAAATATTAAATATGGGTGTGTTTTTGTGGCTAGATTTCAAGGTGAGTCGATAGGTCATTCCAGAGGTTGTGCTTATGTATGTCTTAGGAGGATCTTGCTGACTGCTGCAGTAAACAGTACCTCAAGCAGGTGGGCTCCTGTAGGCTCTAGAGACATCTGGACACTATGGGAAGAGCAAACAACCCCAAGAATTTGGCACCCTGTCATTGGGCCTAACCTTGGAATGTATGATAACCTATCCCCCCAATACATCAGAGTTGGACTCATTTATAGTAATTTTCCTATACATGGTTCTTCTGCCCCTTTTATTTGAAACTATAATTAGCACTATACCCATTAAATGTGTCCCAAAGACTTAAATCTTCTGGCTGTTCATATGCCAGTTGAGCCCTGAATCTCAACAGAGTTGCGGCCAACACCTACCCTCCAGTTCACTGGACTCACCCAGGACAGCTGCCAAGAGGATGATAACGGACAACACCCATCCCAAGAAATGGACAGTGTCTACAGCTGCAAGCAGGACAGTTCCACCCATCTGTCCATGGGATCTAAATCCTCTCTCAATTGGAAGCAGAGTGGGCACTACCATCCCCAAATTCTCAAGACTGATGAATGAACAACATAAGGGGGGAATGCAACTATGGACTAAAGTAGAGTTATTATTATTCTAACAATGGAAGAACTTGTAACATTGACATAAAGGCAGTGGTCACCAGAGATTCTGAGGGGAGGCAGAGGGAAGAATAGGTGTAACATGGGGCATTTTTGGGACATTGGAATTGTTCTGCATGACATTGCAATGATAGATGCAGGTCATTATACATTTTGTCAAAACCTATACATTAAAATTGTGTGGTGCAAAGCATAAACCATAAACTATAGACGATGGTTAGTAGCAATGCTTCAATACGTGTTCATCAATTGTAACAAATGTACCACACTAATGAAAGATGTTGTTCATCAGGAAAAGTGTGGGAGCAGGAGGGGGTAAAATATATGGGAATCCCCTATATTTTTGATGTAACATTTATGTAATCTAAAGCTTCTTTAAACATAATGAAAAAATGAGATTGTCCCTTTGTCCACTTAAGGCAATCCTGTGGAATTGCACGTGGCAGCATATGACAACAGCAATGCCTCTCCGTTTCCTTCTGGAATAGATGGCCCAAGCAAATGGCTGAACAGCATTTTGGGGAAGGTGGTTGTTTCTCAGTGGTGTATATTGAGAAGGTGATACCCCTGAAGTTGTTTTGCAGTGCAGTTTTCTGACTCACTAATACTAGGTAAAACTGACTATGCAATTCCTGCAAAGGGCCAAAAACCTTATGGGGAAGATTTTCTCAGTTTGCCTGTGGGTCTGTCATCAATTCATTGGCTAATAATGACAATGCAACAAAAAGCAATTATCAGATAGAGTAGAAAGTTCATGTATTTGGGGGACTATGGTCACCTAAAACCTAAGCCTACCACTGACCAGCAAAATTCCAACACATAGCTCATCCTTTATGTTCTGATCCTCTACCTTACTCTAATGCTCGAGTATTTTAAAGCAAATTCCCAAATTATACCATTTCACCAATAATTCATTATTACATATCTTTGAGAAATGGGGACTTTTAAAGAGACTAGATATTTGATAATATTAAGGATTATGGATATATTTTATTTATATTGTGCTTTTGACAAAAATAAGTCCCTAATTGCCTCATAAATGCCCTTGCACAGTTGGTTTGTTTGGATCAGGATCCAAGCAGAAGCTGCCTGTCTTAGTTCGTCAGAGCTTTCTTTATTTTGGCTTCTACATCTTCTTCCTTCTCCTGAGAGCACTTAATCCATATTACTGGGGACCTTAAAAAGAGAAGTCAAACAGTGAGGGGAAATAGCTAAGCAAAGATGAGGCCTCATTTGGACACTAGTTTCAGCCTGATTCCATGGGGGCTCAGGAGCATAACTTGAGGGCAACTTTTGCTTGGGGATTCCCCTCGGACCTGGCCTGCCGTCTGAGTCTCTTCCTACCCAATCCTTCTTCCTTCCCTCTCTCCTTTCACAGGCATCACACCCAAATCAAGGACTGAAGGCTCTCCCTACTTGTTCCTGCTTCCTCCTCTTTTATCCTTCACAAGTGTGTCTACCAATAAATCTCCTGCATGTATAATCCCATTTTGATATCTGCTTCTCAGAGGACCCAAAATGATACAGTTGAAACATCCTGGCATGTTTCTAGGCACCCCAAATTTTCACTGATATGGACTGAATCTTCAGAGGTTACTTTCTAGTCTCTGGAGCACACGTGTATCATCAAAGCATCCAACATGCTAGCCACTTATATGACCTGAGTAGCATGATATTATCAGCATAGTAGGTCTGTGTGATGTGCTGCAGGATATTCAGAACGTCTAGCTTTCTTCAGATTATATTGTGACAGAAGACTTACCCTTGGGGTAAAACTGACAGACCCTTGGAGTGAAACTGTAAATGTATACTCTTGTTTGGCTATTGGCAAACTACAGCTCATGGGCCATACCTGGCCTGCCTCCTGTTTTTGTAAATAAAGTTTTATTGGAACATAGCTACACTCATTCCTTTATGTGCCGTCTACAACTGCTTTTGTACTACAATACAGAGTTAAGTAGCTATGACAGAGATTGTACAGCTCTCAAAGCCTAAAATGTTTACTATCTGGACCTTTACAGAAAGAGTTTTTCATGCCCACAGAATGGAACATACCAGGAGTTGGCAATTTCTTAATCTGCTCTGTTAAATTCATATTTTCCCCCTATCAGAAAACAGGATAATGTGGCCTCAGGCACATTGTTTGTGGCCACTGATTTGGCAAAGATGCCACATCTGCTATTGGTATTCCTATTACTGTCCACCATAATCCTCTAGAATCTGTCTTTCCCAGGAGCCAAATGGTAAATTATGAGTATGACAGGGACCTACTTCTGCATCCTTTAGCTCTTGATAGTGGCACAATTTCCACTATCATTCCTCTCCTACTCTGGGGTACAATACTGGATTTGAGATACTATCTTTGCTGGGGGTGGTATGGCAGTTTCAGAGGCTCATTTGCCCTATAGAGTAAGAGCTATTATAGTGGGGAAGGCCAAAAATGCAATGTGGGGGTTGTGCCAACTACTTATTATATATATCCCAGTTATATAGTTGGGGACAAGGGTTCCCAAATGTCCACAGATCCAATGAGCCAATTGAGTCAGACCTTGTCCAGAGCTCCATTTATAATCCAGCTCCTGTAAGCCTCTACTATAACAGGGGGGCCATGACGACACTTTAAGTCTCTGAGTATTAATGTCAACTTTGATCCTGTATCCAACAGTCTGGAGAAAAGGTAATACCTGAATATTTTGCAGTGTCCCTAGTAAAAGACCATAGGTCCCCTTGGGGAAGGACTGAAGAATTCATTATTGTGGTCACTTCCCTTCAATCACTGGTCTTAGCCTACTAAAAAGCCATGATCTTGCCCAGTTTCCAGACCTGAGCCAATCTGGAAATCTATCTGCCCTCAGCTTCCTAATTATCCATCCTTGATTTCTTGTGATAGTACTAATTATTTATTGTCCCAGGGACAATAATAGCATGCTCTATTAACCATATCCATAACTCTGTGGGCAAGGCCATTCAGTTTTGGCCAGTCATAATTACATCCACCTGGTCTCTCTGGAAGAGGATTCCTGAAACCATAAGCCTAGATGGTATTTACCATCTTAATTGCTATCAACAAACCTAGTTCTGCAACGGCCTCTTCCATTGTCAGCCCCAGCCACAGAACCCAGGGCGACTGAATATATTCATGGTGTTAGATTCCAGGAAGTGGGCATGCTGGAAAGAATATACTATGCAAGCCTGGAAAACCTGTAAGATGATTATATTCTTTGGAAAGACCCAATGACACCACTTTTATGCAGGCCATCTGGAATGTGCTGGTAAGAGGGCACTTTTAGTTCATTCCTCCACAATCTTAAGTTGCAAAAAAAAATCTTGGGAACCATCTCCAAGTTAACTGTTTTGGCTTGGTAGGCTGCTCAAAGAAGATACTGTGAAATGGGTTGGCTTTTAAAATGGGGAATTTATTAGCTTACAGTTTGAGGCCATGAAAATGTTCAAATAAAGACGTCATCAAGGCGATGCTTTCTTCCCAAAGACCAGCTGATGGAGAACCTTGGGTCCTCTGCCACATGGTAAGGTGGTGTCTGCTGGTTTCTCCCTTCTCCTTTCATTGCTTTCAGCTTCTTGCTTCGGTGGCTCTCGCTTTGTCTGAATTTCATTGTCTTATAAAGGACTCCAGTAAAAGGATTAATAATCACCCCGGGCCACTCCTTAACTGAAGTAATCTCATCAAAAGGTCCTACTTACAGTAGGTTTACACCTACAGGAATGGATTAGATTTAAGAATATGATTTTCTGGGGGTACATACAGTTCCAAACCACCACACTGACATATTACAAAATATAATTACCATTGAAAGAAAGTTTGTCAGAATAAGGAATCAATTTTGTTACATACAAATTATATTTTTCATACTCTTAAACATTTGGTAGATGTAATACTAGCTTATTTAATCAGTAAACCTATATACATTTAGAAAGAACATACTTAAATAGTATAAAGTGTCTGCTTGTATTATCAGTGCTAAATAGCACTGATAACTCAGGAGACATAGCTGTTTTTCTAACAATCAACAATATTAAACTAGTCTTGTTTGCTAAAGATCTACCTAAAGCATGTGGACTTGAATTCTTAAAACAACTTGGTTTAGTTTATACGAGAATACTTTTGAAAGTATTAGAAGTTCAAATTCTATAATTTCTGGAATTTTAGGAATATTTAATTTATATAAATGCTTGCTTATTTCTAAGCCAAGCAGATAAACCCCTTATAGTGTACCTCTTTATAGCTTTGTTGAAGAGATAATACCATCTAAAGACAGGAAATTATTATATATACATAACATACATATTTACTCACAAATACATATATGTAAACACATAGACACAAAGAGAACTTGCAGATTCAATTTTAAAATTTGACTAAATTAACTGATATTCATTAAATACCCATATCATTTTAAAGTAAGAAAAGATTCTGAAGCATAATTTTAAATTTCTATAATTTTTGCCTATTGTTTTTATGGTACAAAGAGGTTATGCATATTTGGATATGTTAATGAGCATGCTCATTTTGCCATATTGAGAAGCTGTACTATAAGGAAGTGTATGTATAAAAAGTAGTGAGAAATTTTCATAAGCTCTGCTAGTCTGCTACAAAAATCCTGGTGTTTGACAGCCAGTTCACAATTTTAACTACAGTAATTTCTATTTTACAGAGAAAACTAGGAGGTTGATAAGTTATAATCAATACATGTGAATGAGACTAGTGGGAAAAATTGTGGAAGAAAAGATCAATTCTGTAGGATGGAAAAATTAATAATTTTATTATAAAGTAAAATGAATGGTTGTTCCAGAACAAGAAAGAGGAAAGTGTAGGGCAAAATCTGAATGGAAGCAGAAAGTAGAAGGTTTATGGAAAAGAAATTTAATTCACCTTGGTCAAAGTTGGCTGAGATTTGATAGGAAACTTATTGTCAAATATTATATTGATATAAAACTAGAATTTATTTTCTGTTAAAATGACAAAATTTTCTTTAATTTTTGTTCTTCTCTTAAAATGTTTGTTCAGAAGGTAAAGGAAAAACTTCTACAATCTGTCTAAAAGGCAAATATTCTGTGTCTTATTAGAACAATTCCTGGTGCTTTGTGTTGACTTTATCATGTCCTTGAGTATTACGAGAACAAAGTCATCTTACGTTTATATGAGCTAAGGTTCTTACGATCACGTTAATTCCTGTGTTTTTTTTTTTATTGTGGGTAAAAATCAAATTTTTCACAATACATACCAATATTTGTAAAATGATATATAAATACATATGCATATATGTGCATTTGTTTACATAAATATTATTTGTTTTATATATATATA
>JAQZBX010047857.1:0-20360 GCA_029593785.1 Cabassous unicinctus | reverse complement strand
TGTCAGTATTTTTATAAGAACTATTAACCTTTCATCTATGAACTGAGTTGCAAATATTTTCAGCTATTTCCAGTTTTAAATATTTCTTTATTTTCTCCTTACAAAAAATATATTTTTATTTAGTTGTGAATATCTAGATTTATTTTCTTTTATAATTAAGACTTAGAAATACCTTCCTTATACCAATGTTTCAAAGGATTCATATGCTTTCCTTGTGAAATTCTTATTTCTTAAAAATAAAAAAAAAATAAAAAAATGGAAACATCTTAGTTTATCACTTTGTTCTGGTAACCTGGCATGTGAAATGACATGTAGATCATATATGCATTAATCAATAGTAAATAATTATCAAGTATTATATTTCCACAAATATTGGAACCATAATAAATAAATATGTTCTTTTCCATGAATATTCCTATTTGTGTTCCAAATTACTCTACTTTAGTCACTGTTATAGTATATTTTAACAGCTGTTGGGGTAAATTCTCTTTCATTTTTCTTATTCTTAAGAGATTTATTGCTGTGTTCACTTTTTTTTTCCATTATGGAAATAAGGCTTTCTTTCCAGAAGAAGGACGATGTATCATTGCTCAAGAATGTTCTTGCATATTTTAAGAATTGTACAATTTTACTCTTTTCTCCTAAATTGATTCCTGACCAATTCATGTTTCTTAAGGTTTTATAAATGAATATTCTCTTGCATCATTTATTTTAAGTGGGTGTTCCTCCTAAATATACAGTTGATGTCTGTATATTAATATCCAATTCACTATCTTACTAAAATTCTCACGACTATGAGAAGTATTTTAGGTGATTGAGCTGGTTTCTGGTAGATAATCATAGTGTCTGAGTCATTTCCATGATGAAAGGAATTTTCAACCTATGCTATGACTAAGACACACTATTACTTTTTTTTTTAATTTGCAGTGCTTTTATTTTTTTATTAATAATTTTTTTTTATTTTTGAAAAGATATTTAGATTACATAAATGTTACACAAAAATTATAGGGATTCCCATATGCCCCACGTCCCACACCTCCCACACTATTGCTCTTCACTCTGTCCTGTATCTCAGGAAAGTTCTCGCCATTTTTATTTTTTTTAAGGTCTTTATTTTAACTTCTTTTTTTGAAGAATATTTTTCAGGGTTCAGAATTTTAACTTGGTAAGTTTATTTTTTAAATTCCTTCCAATAATTTGGACATATCATTATATATTACTGACTTATTTTGTCTTTATGAATTTTTTCTTCTAAATAATTTTAAGAATTTTTTTCTGTTATTAGCTTTTCTTCAGTTTATTCTAACATATTGAAATGTAATTTTAAAAAAACACTCAGCCCCAGCGCGGTCCCAGCTGCCAACGCCGCCGCTGCCGGGGGCACTAGCCTCCCGCCGGACCGCTCGCCCAGGGTGGTTTCCGCCCTACAGCCTCGAAGACCCGTCCATCCGTACCGCGTGTACGGGGCATCCCCCTGACCCCGCGCCCAACGCCTTTTCCCGCCCGCCGGCAGACAAAGCGGCCAGGCCCCGCTATGCCCCCGGACGGGCGAGCGGAGGGGGCTCTCCCCGGGGACCTCCGCGCGGTGGCCCATGCCAAGGAAGCTCCTTAGCCCGGGACACCGCTGCAGGGCCGGGACTACGGTCCCAGGCTGCGTCACCAAGGCTTCCTTGGCCGGCCTCTCGCACAAAATGGAGCGGGCCCGGGCACCGCCTGGAGGGGGGCTCGGACACCTCCGCGCCCCCGCCTCCCGCCCGGATCCCGACTGCGGCGAATTGGAGGCAGCCTGGCCCGCGTCCCGCCGCCGCTCGGCCAGGCGCACAAAGAGCCCCCCCGCGGTCCCGCTCCGGCTCTCCGCCCCGGCCCGCGGCGGGAGCGGTCTCGCAGGGGGCTGGAGGAAACGGGGTCCCTGGGAGGAAGGAATGGACTTGGTTTCCCCGCAGTCTGGTTTATATGTAAAGAATGCAGCCATCTGGAGGCTTGCAGTCCCTGGACTTGTCCGAAGGTGGGAAAGAAGCCTTTGGAATTGAACTCAAAGATTTTAATCGCTGGTGGTGGGAGGTGGGGAAGATGTGCCGGGCCTTAAGGAGCAGCGGTCTTGGAGAAGAAAGAATTACAGAGCACCCACAAATCATAATGTCGCCCAGAGTACCGTAACAAGATAATTTAAACAAGACTAGGTAGCACGCGACTTTAAAAAAAAAGATTGTTATCCCGCTAACCCTCACAGACTCCACAGTTCCAGGGTTGGTGCCACAAATCACAGGTTGGGTTCTGTTCTCTTAGTATAGAAAGTAAGCAGCAACCTAAAGTGAGGAGGTAAACGGGTCAATATAAATTGCATCAATAAATAGGGACTTTCTAAAGTATTGCAAGTTTAACTAGAATTCCTTAAAAGGCAATTATTCCTTTCACGCATTCCCCTTGTAGCTTAATTTAAGGATTATATTGGTGCAAAACTCTGGATGTTGATGCCAAAGAATAAAGGGTGGAGGGAGGGGCTACTGCTTTTCTTGGATATAAATTTGCATTTCATCAAACCTTAATCAGATATATGCATTCCCTTCAGCTTTTACATATATCATAACCTACCTTTAAGAAAATATACAACATGATTTATTAATTTTTTTTATTATATTGCATCTAAATATACGAAATGATTGTGGTGAGTGTGGCTTCTTCCATTCCTCCCCTTCCCTCCCAAGGAAAATACATACATATGTATGTGTGTGTGTGTGTGTGTATCTTCTATGTTTTAAGTTAAGTGTTCTGAGGAATGTTTGTTTGTTTGTTGGTAAAGACACCCTTAAAAAAATAACACTTCTAGCTACAAGGAATTTTCTGGGCAGTTTTGGGGTTAGGAAGTTGAAAAGAAATTAGAAACTGCTTTTAAGATTATAGCAGAATAGACAATTTCAGGCAGTCTTTGCAGGGTGGACCCTTGTAATGGCCTTTTAAAAATACAATTCCATGGCTACAACTTTTTCTACTATTTACTAGATTTCAAACTTGAATACATAACTATTTTTTCTTCCTTTAACAATGACCCCCATTTAGTCATTTCACTTGAGAAAGGAAAAAGAGCAAATGAGAAATGGAGATTGTAACACTATAATTCATACTAATTTATTCAGCCTTTCTGCCCTACAGTAAAACTGAGATACTGTTTAGATGCAATTTTTACTGCAAATGGTAATGCTTTAAAATTACAAACGAAGGTCTTGATTGATTGCGTTGTTCTTGGTGTGTTTTCTGGGCAGCATATATCATTTCTCCAGTATGATCTGAGATAGAATTTATTTTAAAAGCACTGTATTCTGAGAATTTTTTCCCCTTTTTGTGTTTTTTGTACTCCAAAATCGAATTCACTGTGAGACATTAAGAAAATCCTCATAAAACCAAACCAAACCAAAACAAAAAAGGCAGCAAAATTGGGGAAAGAGAGAGGGCATGGAGTTAATTTTTCACCAGAAACCTTACAAGAGCATAATGCAATATCCTGAAAATCTCTGTATACTTTTTGTTGATATTGATAAGTTGATTCTAACATCTATATGAAAAGACAAAGGATGTAGATTAGCCAAAACCATTTTGAAGAGGAAGAAGAAAAATTTTGGAGGATAACCATAATCTTATTTCAAAAAAGTATTTTAAGCTACACTAATCAAGACCATGTTTATTAGCATAAAAAGGAGACAAGAAAATTTAGAAACAAGGAACATATGACAGGAAACAATTTGGAAAATATACATCCAACAAAACATTTATATCTAGTATTATAAAAAATATTTAAAACTCAATAACTAAAAGGAAAGCAACCCAATAAAACTGGCAAATATTTGAAAATATTTGTAAAATTCCCATAGAAATATGGTAGATTTAAATTTGACTGCATCCATAAATATATTAAATGTACCACCAACTTATAAAGATCAAGAATTATCAGTCTGAAAATTAAAAACTTAATATGCCATTTATAATTTTGACACTTCAAATATAAAGATAGAAATTGGATGAAAGTGAATGATTTAAAGTTATCTACCATGTAAAAATAAACTAGAAAAACTCTTCATTGGCTATAATAATTTTGACAGTGTGTATTTTAAGGAAAAGAAGCATTACAAAAGATGAAGAGAGACATTTAATAATGATAAAGTTCAATTCACAAGGAATAATTAACAACTTTTAATTTGGTGAACCTAATAATATTATTTTCAAATATATTAGGCAAAAATAAAATTAAAGTTGAAATCCATAATAAGATTGGGGAATTTTAGCACACATCTTAGTAAAGAAAAAATCTACTTCCCTATCCAGAAAATTCATACAGATATGGAAGATGTGAATACATTGTTAACAAACTCGATATAATCATCATAAAGATAACAGCTGCACCTGATAATATAATGAGACACAAAACAAATTGAAATAAAATACGTTGTACTCTAGCACTGTGGAATTATTTTAGAAATCAATGACAGAAATTTACATTTAGTATTTCTATACATTTGGAAAAAACAATAAACCATTCAAATTTATGGCTTAAAAGAGAAATGGTTTAAAGTTGAAAATGAATATGTTTTGAAATGATGGATAAAGAAAATGCAATATATAAAATTTTCAGGTACAAATAATACTGTATTAAGAGGAAATTGTATAGCCTTAACTGAATGCAATGGCAAAGAAAAAAGGTTGAATGCTCAAAAGATAAAATCACCCATCTTAAGAGTCATAAGGTAAAGAAAAGCAAATTAACCCATAGAAAATAGAAGAAAAAATAAAAGAAATATAAAATAAAAAAATAAATTCATAAACTCATGGATTAGAAAATAATGTTCTATAGAGTGATTAACAAAGTCAAAATTTGGATTTACAGAAAATTACTCTTTGTCAGGGGAAGGATGACAAAAGTATCCAATATCATAAATGAGAAGATAAATAATTTCAAAGAGGGAATAAAGAGATACCAAGAATCTTATTAAGATCTTTATGCCAATATATTTCAAAAGTTAAAATAGGGTATATATGGGAATGCTGTGTTTTTTACATGATATTTCTTTAAACTTACAACTTCCTCAATTAAAAAAAACAAATTTAATTTTAAAAAGTTAGATGCAATGGATAAATTCCTGTAAGGACCAAAAATGAAAGAATCTCACAGTCATTATAGTAAGTGAAATAATGCAGACACAAAAGAGGACTGATAATGTAATTTTATTAATAAGGACTACTAAAAATAGATCAAGGTAATTTGATATTTTGACAAGTCAAAAAATTGGCTATGTCACAGCAGTATTCACTTCAAAAGGTCAAGAGACTTAACTGGATGGGGGAGACATCTCATGATTCGATCTGGGTGCCCTTTCTGTGGATATATTTATTGACTGTACATATGAAATATGATTTATTTATTTGATATCTCAATAAAAAGGTGAAGAAATTAATATCTCTGTGAAATCTGTAAGCCTTTTGAAAACTACCTATATTTCCTCCACATAAATTAGTCAGTCTACATCTTCAATTGCAGGTAATGATAAAAAGTTTTCTAAAACATTCAATTTCCTCTAGATGTTTGTATGTCAGCCAAAGGGGTGCTGATGCAAAATACCAGAAATCAGTTGGTTTTTATAAAGGGTATTTATTTGGGGTAGAAGATTACAGTTACCAGGCCATAAAGCACAAGTTACTTCCCTCACCAAAGTCTATGGCTATGTGTTGGAGCAAGATGGTTTCCGATGTCTGCCAGGGTTCAGGCTACCTGGGTTCCCCTCTTCCTGGGGCTTGCGTCTCTCTGGGCTCAGCTGCTCTGTTATTGCCACTAAGCCAGCTGTAGACTACTAGGCAAAAATTTTGTTTCTCTTCCCTAGGCCTTCTCTCTTTCCTCACGACCAAGCTCCTCTGTGTGCTTACTTCCCGTGGCTCCAGCTCAAGACTCAGCATCAAAACTCCAACATCAAAACTCCAACTCTGTCCTTTGCCATGTCTTTTATCTGTGAGTCCCTACCCACCAAGAGGCAGGGACTCAATGCCCTACTGATGTGGCCCAATCAAAATCCTAATCATAATTTAATCAAGTCAAAGTAAATCCCGTGAATCCAATGCACTGTAATATGCCCAGAGGAAAAGACCCATTTACAAACATAATCCAATACTTCTTTTTGGAATTCATAAACTATATCAAACTGCTTCAATGTTCTAATTTTTCAAATACAATTCTCTGGTGAGATCTTAAGATTCTTGATGATTCCCCTTTCTCCTTGCTATTATTGCAATTTCTAGTTTTTTTCCCTGATTAGGTTAGATGGAAATTTACTTTATATTATTACATTATTGATTTATCCCAAGAAACAGCTCATAATTATTATTTTTGCTATCCTTGTCTTCTGATTTCCTAATTAGCATGTTATTATTTCCTTATTTCTTGCTTTCAATTTCTTTCATTTTATTCTGCCATTTTCTGTTTTCTAACAAGTTGATATAGAAGATTGCTTTTTATCTTGCTTTTTCTTACTATTGGAAGAAATTTTCAAGTATGTGGTATTTTTTACTTTGAGCTTGGTTTAACCTGTATTACATAGATTCCAGTATACATTTTTTATCACTGTATTTTGACATTCAGAAATTATGTTTGATATTAGAGAGGTTTTCTAAAATTGAAAATGGAATTGTCAATTTTGTTCATAATTTATAATTAAAGTGTCCACTTATTACATTTTATCAGAGAGGGCTGTCTTATTTACTCTATTTTGAATTATTGATGTTTTCTTTGTAGCTACCTTTTACTATTTGTAGCTTTTGGTGGTTCCCAGAAAAGATCATGTTCTTGGAGTTAACATATTCCTGTGGGGGTAGGGGAGACCCTTTGATTTCATTTGATTCAGTCAGGAGGACTTTTATTGGACTGCTTCAGAGACGTGTGACACATGGTGAGTCTTGGTCCTCTTGCTGGAATCCTTTATAAATGGAGGAGAAAACAGAGACACACAGAAAAATGGGTTAGAGATAGAGAAACCCTGAGAGGCTGAGAGAGAGACCTGGTGGAGAGGGAAGAGAAGAGCCATATGCCTGATCACCTGAAGTTGAGCTCTGAGAGAGCATTTCACTTGTTGAATTGATTTAGGCAGAGACACCATTAGGACCTGACATACACCTGATCACCTGCAGGTAAGCATGGCTATAAAGCATCTTTAGATGATGCTATGATGTGCCTGATTGCACACAGTGGAACTTCTGTAAGACTGCTTCTCTGATGATGCTTTGATTTGGACATTTTCACAGCTAAGGACTGTAAGTTTTTAACTTAATAAATTCCCATTATGAAAGCCAAACCATTTCTGGTGTATTGCTATCAGCACCTTTTTAGCAAACGAAAACACTTCCTTACTTTTATTTTGAAGTTTGCTACATAATTACATTTTGGGATATGCATAATATAGATACTTAATGTAGAGCTGAATTTAAGTTCATGATCTGACATAATATTATTGTATTTGTAATAGGTTGTTTCATAATTAAGCAAATTTTATTTACTGACTAGAAAAACACATTAGGTTTTATATCTCTCTTACTTTACATTATGTTAAATATATAAGTGTTTAGTATATTTTATCTATATATTAAATATGTTTATGTGTTCTTTACTTTTAAAATGTTTATTAAATTAAAACCCATAAAGAAATGTGCAGGTACTGTGGGTGAATTTTCACAAACTGAATAAACCTTTGTAATTATCACACAGATGAAGCAATACATTATCCCTGGTATTCCATAATTCCTGTTTATTTTTCCTTCCAGGCACTAAACTCTTACCCTATATGTCCCCATCCAATGACCACTATCCTCATCTGACTACATATATACTTTGTGTGATTTTTAATTTTATATATATGTAGCCACATGGTTTCAGCTATATATTTTGAGCAGGAGAGACAAGGTGGTCATCACAAAGACCCTGTAGAACTGTCAATGACATTGTAAGGGACATCCATGCACAGAGCTGGTCTAGGGTTTATACTGAATACATGGAAGTTTAATTTTATTAAATTTGTTAAATTAAATTATTTTCTTGAGATGAACAAAGCATATTTCTCTTATTTTTTACTAAGATTAATCTTTGCTGATTATACAAATTGATTTTCAAAAGTTAAAAATAATCAATCTTGCATTCCTGAAAAAAATAAAAATTTATTTCTTAAATATTTGAAACTGTTGATAATTCTACCTTGACATGAATTTCTCTTTCTACTATCTAATTTTTATAATTACAAAATCAAGTTATTGAAAAGATATATTACTAATTCTATTTTATAGTTTTTCTTCTATCAGTATTGGTAACTGTAGCAGTTTGATATAGTTATGAATTCCAAAAATAGATAATGGATTATGCTTGTAAACTGGTCTGTTCATCTGGGCAGGATTAAGTTATGATCAGGGGGTTGATTGGACCAGGTCAGTAGGGCATTGAGCCCCACCCCTTGGTGGGTGGGGTCCCAAAGATAATAAAAACATGGCAAAGGACAGACTTGGAGCAGTTTTTGATGTTGGAGTTCTGATGTTAAGATTTAATGCCATAGCCCCAGGAAGTGAACACACAGAGAAGCTTGGTCGTGAGGAAAGAGAGAAGGCCCTGGGAAGAGAAACAAGCTGTTTGGCTGATAGTCTACAGCTGGGCTTGTGGAGATAGGCGAGGAGCTGAACTCAGAGACAAGCAAGCCCTGGGAAGAGAGGAACCCAGGAAGCCTGAACCCTTGCACACATCAGCAGCTATCTTTCTCCAACACGTGGCAATGGACTTTGGTGAGGGAAGTAACTTATGCTTTATGGCCTGGTAACTGTGGACTTATACCCCAAATAAATACCCTTTACTTTATAAAAACCAACCCATTTCTGGCACTTTGCATTAGCACCCCTTTGGCTGACTAATACAGTAACTTTTTATGGGAGTTTGTCAATTTAATGTAATATAAAACATGCTGTGTTAGGGTTCTCTAGGGAAACAGAACCAACAGGATGTAGGTAGGAGATAGATAGAAAGATAGATAATATAAGTATTATGAAATTTATTATAGAAATTGGCGCACTTATCTGTGTGGATGGACAAGTCCAAATTCTGTAGGGCAGTCTGCAAGCTGGCAACTCCCTTGAAGGTTTGTGATGAATTGACCTGGAGCAGCCTACAGGCTAAAGTAGAGATGGAAATTCTTCCTTCCAAGTGCTAAAATCATCACTTCTCCTTTTAAGGTCTTCAACTGAGTGGGTGAGACATCTGTCATCAATGATGGCAATACCCTCAGTTGATTGTAGATATAATCAGCCATAATGCAATCAACTCACTGAAGACTTAAATCCAGGATATATCCTTACAGTAACAATTAGGTCAATGCTTGCTTACTGAAACAACTTGACACATGACCTTAACCATGACAGTACATCCCTTGTTAACTAGGCATGCATACATACCTCCTTAAACCATACTTAATCTCTAAGTAAAAATAATAGCATATTTTGTCTTACAATACTCAAAAACCCTGCATACAACTGGAAAAACATTAACTTTCTCCAGAAAAAGGTGCAAATATTGGGTAATATTCACTCTTAAACCTGCTATCCTATAACTTAAATGCTATGACATAAAACTAATCCAACTTATAGCATGTGGTAAGGGGATAAGATAGGGAAAACAACAGAGATATTTGATTTATGTGTATATACAAGCATACTCACAACAAAACTAGGAAGAAATATTCATGATAGTTATAATCCTCATTTCTACAACTGGTCATGTGGTCATAGCTCATATTTATAACAACCTTTCCCATGTTCCTTTACCCTCAGCAAGGAATGGGTTATTGCCTCCTGGTAGATTGAACCAAACCTTCATTCCTGACATTTCAGGTGCATTAGTAGTCCTTCTGGGATTGGGTTGTTGTACTATTCCAATTACTTAACCACAGGTCATAGTAGACCTAAGACACACCATAGGGGATCTCCTGTGTTTGAGGCAAATTATTCTTTACCTTCATTATGTAATAGAAGACCTTTTTCCCCTTAATAACCCAGATTACTCACCCTAGCCAAAAAAATAATTCCCTTCTTTGCCTGTTGATTGATTCAGAGGCATAAGGTGCCCAAAGAAGCTGGTTGGCTGTCTTAATTTCTACTTCAGTAGAATCATTATTATGTCTCCTGGTGGAACCACTCCTTCCTTTGGATCTAAGCCTGTAGTCAACCAGAGTTTAAGGTTACAGGGACAGGAAGAAGAAAATGTTCCTAGTGGATCACTAGAAGTAATAGGGAGTAGTGCTCTTCCTATTTCCACCCCTTAATTCTTGGATCCATGAATCCTGGTTATGAGAGAACCAGCACCATAGAGTGGACACTGATTTAGAGCATATACAGGCCCCTGGGTCCAGCCCTGAAAGTTATTGCCACCCAGTTGGCACAGTAGTTGTGTCTTCAAAAAATCATTCCATCCTTCTATCAACTGTGCTGCTTCAAGATGATGGGGAAAATGGTAATTCCAGTGAATTCTTGTGCCATTCCAGTATATCATTTGCCTTGAAGTGGGTTCCTTAATTAGCAGCAAAGCTGTGTGTAATTCCATGAAATTGAATAATTGTAAGTCCATGGATGGCAGTTTTGGAGGGACCATTCAATGCTGGAAGTCCAAACTCACATCTGGCATATGTGTCCATTCCCATTAGAATAAAATACTGCCTGTTCCATGATAGAAGTGGTCCAATATAATCAATCTGCCATCAGGTAGTAAACTGAACACCTCATTGTATGGTGCCATATGGGGACTGTCAGCTGCAGCAATGGATGTAGCCAAGTCAGCCTTGGTGAATGGAAGCCCATGTTGCTGTGCCCATGAATAACCTCCATCCCTACCACCATGGCCACTTTTTCATGAGTCCTTTGAAGTGGTTGTGGAAAGAGGCTGACTGGTGTCCACAGAACAGGTCATTTTATCCAGTTGTTTATTAAAATATTCCTCTGTCGAAGTCACCTCCTCATGAGAATTCACATGGGACACAAATATCTTCACAATATTTGCCAATCAGAAAGGTCTGTCCACATATCTTTCCCCCATACCTCTTCAGCACCAATTTTTCAAGCATATCTCTTCCAAATCCCTGGCCATCCAGCCTAAACATTGGCCACAGCCATTGAATCAGTATACAAATGCAACACCAACCATTTCTTCTCCCAAGTTATATGAACAAATAAGTCCACTGCTCAAAATTCTGCCCACTGGGAGGATTTCTCTTCACTACTGTCCTTCTGGAGTGTCACAGAAAGGGACTGTAGTGCTGCAACTCTTCACTTTCATATGGTAACTGTATATTTTGCAAATTATCTGTAAGCCAGGCCTCAAGTTATTGTAATGAATTCCCCAAGAGGCCATAGTTGTGGACTGAGAAAGAGAAGGTAATGTGGCAAAAGTATGGACCAAGTGTATTTGGGCCACTTCCTCATGTTACTTACTTTTTCCTTTAGGACATGCTCAAATCCCTAGCTCATATAGACGCCTTCCATTTTTATGATGGAATGCTAAAATGCATTCTCAACTTTATGGTTTGGTGTGTCAGATCAGCTCTTCAAGGGAAACTCAGACCTTATGGTGTCTTGGTTGCCCATAGTTAAGATTCCATTATCTAATAAGGCCCAGCTGCATGTCAAAAGAATTTTTGCAAAAGAAGGGTAGTTATTTGTAGGGGATGGCAGTGATTTTCTCCAAAAGTCTAAGGTCTGTCCTGTGATTCTTCAATATGGACCTATGAAAGGCTCCAGTCAGCATCTCTTTTTGACATTGACACCACCCCTGCATCCTTCAAGGCCTTAATGGTGGCACTAATCCCTTCAATCCCTCCAGGAATGTGGGACTGCATTTAATTTATTACTTTGCTAGGTAGAAGCAGTTCTAGTGGCTTTCAGTTGGCATTTCCTACCATGATAGACTTCATTCCACAAGTCAGGGAACCAATGTTGGGATTCTGCCAGTTGCTGAATAAATCTATTCCAATTAGGTGTTCTGGAATTGGGGGATAACTAAAGGAATGAGTCTGGGAACACACTGGACACAATGTGACATGCAACTCTGCTAAAACTCCATTGATCACTTGAACTCCATAAACCCCTACTCAGACTGGTGGAACACAGTGATATTTTGGGCATCCTAGAATTATTATCACTTTTGAGCCAGTGTCTAATAATCTCCCAAACATCTGATCACTTCCTTTTCCCCAGTGCATGGTCAACTTCATAATACATATGTCCCTTTGGAGAAGGCTAGGAGAAAACTTAAGAGTAGAAATTTTTGGTAGTGTAGTGGGTCCTTCCCCAAGGGGCCTTCATCTGCCCTTCATTCAAGGGCCTCTTGGTCTATAATCTTTCTCAAGTGTGGGAATTGATTAAAGGGCTTTACCTCTCTGTTTTTATGACTCAAGACTCCGTGCTTGATACTTAGGATTATTTTCAAATCAATTCAGTTCAGTACATTTTACCAAGTCTGTACAAGACAAGCTGATTTATCTAATTTCTCTTTGTTTTTTCGAGTAGATGGATCATATTGCTATTTACATTCCATAAAAATGTCTGATCAGGATTTTCAGATCCTTTCATACTGATATTTTCACTTAATCAAAATACTAATTCCACCATTGTAGCTCAAAGAGAACAAAGCTCACCACACTTTTAAGGAAAGAAAAGAGTGGGATTAGATATTAAAATTGGAAATTTTTTCCAACAGCACTTTCAAATGTAAGCATGCACATGAACATATAATTCACTTACAGATGACTATATTATATAGATGTGTGCAAATATATACAGGTACTTAAATTTTATATAAATCCAGGCAATGTATAGTGATTTTAAACATGGATTTACTAAAAGATATACCAATATATTTTTTCATTATTTGGTAAGTCAATTTTCCTGCATCATTTTCCACAGATCTGAAATATATAAAATATTTCCTTATTTTGGGGAATTTGAAATATTTTCTGCTGGGTGTTAAGAGCAGTGCCACGCATATCTCAGGATTTTTTGAAAAGGAAAAAAAAACATTTTAGGAAAAAAAGAACATATTTTGTACATTTTAGTAAAGAAATTTTGCTCTGGTATATTCATAATATGCTCCAAAGCCATTACCTCTGTCAACCATATTTCAAAAGTACATCAAGTGAAGTAGCCCTTTGCTGTTCATGCTCAAATCACAGACAGATTTATTAGTATTCATATTATTATAACTCAATTTACACATTTAAAAGGAAATTTATTTTATTTATGGAAACACTCCATATTGGCCTATAACCCTAAGCACACTATTCATAACAGAAAATATTATGGCACTAGCAGAAGAGAGGAGATGAAATTAGTGAATGAGAATGCTGTGGTTTGTTTTGGTTTTCAATTTTCTGAAGAATCAGAATGACTGAGAAATTTACCAGTATGAACAGCATAATGGAATTCTTGCTAATGGGATTCCCTGATGACTGAATGCTACAGAGACTCTATGCCACATTCTTCTTCATTTACCTGGCAGCAGTGATGGCAAATCTCCTCCTTATCACCATCACAACCATTGACCATCATGTCCAAGTTCCTATGTATTTCTTCCTGAAGAATTTGTCCTTGATCAATATCTTCTGTATTTCTGCCACTATTCCCAATTCTATCATGAACTCTCTGACCAACAGCCATTCTATCTCCTTCCTAGGATGTGCCTCACAAGTTTGCTGTTGTTTTTGTTTTAACTGGTACAGAGATTGCTCTGAGTATAGTGATGTCCTATGACCTCTATGATGCCATCTGCCATCCACTGCACTACAAGGGCATTATGCATAGAGGCACCTTTGTGTAGATGGTGACATATGTGGTTCATGCACATATCTATGACTCCATTCATGTAACAGGTACATTCTGTCAAGTTTGGAGAGCCCAAAATAGTGTGTCAGTTCTTCTGTCATGTTCCATCACTGATTACACTTTCTTGTTCTGGGGAAAATATTTTATGTTCACATTATTTCCCACTGTTTTAAGAATCCCATCTGCAAAGGGCAGAATAAAAACTTTACAGAGCTACCTATCCTACTTCATCATGGTGAAGATGTTCCTGTTTCAATTGTTTACATACAGAGTAAACAATTTTGAATTTTTATATTCACTGAAATTGTTGACATCTGTGCTTTACACTGTATTACTGCCACCCTGAATACCCTCATCTATAGCCTGAAAAACAGGGACATACAGACACTATTGGAAAATAGATAGCTGGAAAAACATCCAAAATATTTTCTTGAATTTTATATTTAGTATTTAATTAAAATGAATGACTTTTTCAAATAAAGATATGCCTCTATTCTCCTATTGCTAATCGACAGAATTTATCAATGTGTTATCTAACAATGTACCAGGTCAAAATTTTATCTCATTTTAGTGTAACATGGAAATATTTGATTCAATGACTGTCTTTCCATTATTTATTTTCTATCATCATTTTCTACTCGGGAGCAAAATCTGGATGTTTTGTATTCACTACCAGTGTTTCCACACTGCCACCTTCCAAAATTTTTTGGGTCATCAAAAACAAAAAACAAAACATTTTTTACTTTTATTTCTGGAAGTATATTTTAGTTTTAGGGTGTGAGAAGTTAAAATAAGGATGCATAAATATTTTTAACTTGTTTTTAACATTCTGTTTGTTCATGATAATTATATGTTTACTTGTGGAGTTCAGAACCAGGCCATCCTAGAAGTTGTCAAACTGTAATTTGTGGTCACTCAGGTATTAAGAACGTCCAAAGATAATGATGACAACATTCTTATTCAAATCCAGATTAAGAAAAGAATCTAATCAGGAATGGTTTACCTTTTTTTAAATCAATATACATAGAATATCATATGAAGAAATAATTCTAAATAAGAATTTTATCTCCACATATTAATCCATCTAGTTCTCCTTTCCCTAATATAAGATCATACCACAAATTTCTGTCCATTCTTTCACCTTTCTTCTTTATTTCATGAGTGCTCTTTATGTATAATGCTACCAGGGTTGATATTAAAGATAGAAATGCATTTTAAGATGTTACTGTAGTATTTGAAATAATTTTAATCATTACCATGAGCACAGTTTATCTCTGAAAAAGACTTTCAGAATTTTAATTTTATTATTTTAGAAATGAACTTTCTAGCATTGTTGCCTGATATGACAGGAAACATAACAGCAATGCTTAGGCTTTTTTAATGTGCCAGTAAGTGCAATCTGTCTGAGACCTGCATAAGCATAACCACCATAATCACCTCCTGACTCACTTTGATTCTCTTAGCCATACATACTTTTTTTTTTTTTTTTACTGTTCCCTCCTTTTCATCAAGGTCTTTTTCCAAATGCATTACTGGTTAGCTCATGGTAATAATCCCTCGGTGCCAGGGAGGCTCATCCCCAGGAGTCACGTCCCATGTCAGGGGTAGGTAGTGATCTATTTGCTGGGTTTGGCTTAGAGAGAGGCCACATTTGAATAACAAGGAGGTAACACTCAGGCATTAATTATAATTAGACTAAGTTTCCTTTTTAGAGGAATAGGGTTCATTTGTACAAGCATTAATATTGAGGACTTTGCATTTAGTCCTGACACCAGAGGCAAGGCACACACTCTCATGAAATCAACACTCCTTAGGCAGGACCTATTTGGAAATACATGACAATCCATTTCCCCTATAAAATATATTCATTTATAAATCCCTTAATCATGATTCTTTGACTCCTTTCATTTGAACCTTTAATATTCAGTGTACCTGTTAAGTATATTTCTCAAGAGACTTAAATCTTCAGACTGTACATATGCCAGTTAAGCCTGGAATCCCAGCAGAGTAGTCACCAACTCCTACTCTCCAGTTCTTTGGGCTTGCCCTTGAAAACCAACAAAGTGATGATGATGGACAACTCCCATCCCTAAAACATGGATCATCTACAACTACAAGTAAAATAATTCCTTACATCTGTCTCAAAATATCTAAGTCCTCTCTCAGTCTGAAGCAGTCAGAGCAGACATCATCCCAAACCCATCAATATTGAGGAATGCACAATCAGAAGGGAGGAATGTAACCACGGGCAAAAGTAGATTTATTGTTATCATGGTTATTATCTTGTGTTAATGGAGTAACTTGTAACATTGATATAAAGATAGTGGTTACCAGGGGGTCATAAGGGAGGGGGAGTGATGAATGGGTGGAACACAGGGCATATTTGGGGCAGTTAGATGCTTCTGTATGATACTGAAATGATTGCCACATTATACTATATATTTGCCATGGCCTATGGAACTGTCCAGCACAAAATATAAAACATGACCCCTATTTTTGTATAGACTGACATTCTTTTTCTCTCATGAGAGTTTTCTTTTACTTAAAGTCTATTTCATCTCATAATAGTATAACTACACATTTTTTCTTTCAGTTGCTAGTCACATTTTATTTCTTCCATCCTTTCACTTTCAACCTACATGTATCTCTGATTTTAAGGTAAGTTTCTTATAAGCAGCATATAGTTGTGTCAGGATGTTTTATTCATTCTGCCAATTTCTGCCTTTTGACTGGGAGTTTAATACATTTACCATTAAAGGAACTAATGACAATTCAGAACTTTCATTTGCCATTTTGCAATTTAGACTTGGCATGTCTTATACCTTTCCTCTTTTTTTTACCCTCAATTCTTCCATTTATGTTTACTTTCATATTTATTTGGTTTTTTGAATTATATCATTTTGAGTCTTAATTCATTTTTTCTGCATATCTCTTTCATGTATTGTCATGTATTACCATGGGGATAAAATTTAACATCCTAAATGTGTGTCCAAGAGACTTAAATCTTTGGGCTATCCATGTGCCAGCTGGGCCCTGAATCTCAACAGAGTTGCAAAACCTACTCTCCAGTTCATTGGACTCACCCAGGACAACTAACGAGATATTGATGGACAATGACCATCCCAATGAACAGAGAGTCTACAACTGCAAGCAAGATAGTCTCATCCACCTGCCCCATGACATCTAAGCCCCCTCTCAATTACAGGTGGAGTGGGCATCACCATCCCAGAATCCTCAGGATTGTGGAAAGAATGATGGATTAGAGTAGACTTACTGATATTCTAGTATAGACTTATTGTGATTCTAGCAATGGAAGAACTTTTATCATCGATGTGGAGGCTGTGGCCACTGGAGGTTCTGAGGGGCAGGAGAGGGTAATACAGGTGTAATATGGGGGACTTTTTTGAGACTTGCATGTTGTCTCAAAGGACATTCAATGACAGATACAAGCCATTATATATCTTGTCATAACTTACAAATTATCAGGCGAGAGTGTGAACTACCATGTAAACTATAATCCACATTTAGTGGCAATGCTCCAAAATGTGTACACCAATTATAACAAATGTACCACACTAATGAAGCATGTTGTTCATGTGGGAAAGTGTGGAAGGGGTTGGGAGCAGGGCATATGGAAATCCCTTATTTTTTAATATAATATTTATGTAATCTCTGTATCCTTTTCAAGAAATAAAAATCTACATTAAAAATAAAAAACGAACAAATAAAAATTTTATAACATCTTGAATCTGTAAATATCAGGTGTTATTCGATACCAAGTTAACTTCAGTAGTATATACATACACTGTTCTTATACCAGTCAGTTACCTATTGTTTTGTTATGATTGTAATAAGTTATATCTTATTCATTTTATTTCCACCACAGATGCATCATTACTTTTATGCCTTTGCATTTTAGAAACTATAAGAATTAAAAAGTGGAATTATTAACAAAAAACACGATATAATCATACTGGAATTTATAATTGCCCATATAATTAACTTTAATGAAGGTAGTTATTCTTCCTTTTAAACAAATCAATTTTATTGATACACATCAATAAAGCAAACTATTCATCCAAACTGTACAATCAATTTTATCTGATATAATGACATAGATGTACATTCATCACTTCAATCATTATTACAGCATTTTCATTATTTCAACAATAATAATAAACAAAAGACAATCAAACAAGAA
Source organism: Cabassous unicinctus (assembly GCA_029593785.1). Classification (NCBI taxonomy): domain Eukaryota; kingdom Metazoa; phylum Chordata; class Mammalia; order Cingulata; family Chlamyphoridae; genus Cabassous; species Cabassous unicinctus. The sequence continues at coordinate 2,287 of JAQZBX010047857.1, read as the reverse complement.
TATTCCTTAACTCTCAATCTCTCTATGCTTTCCCCACTGTACATAGCTGCTGTTTCTAGCTATTCTATCCAAAGTGTATAATCAGTGGCTTAGTATAATCACAATGGTGTACATTCATCATCTCAAAACTTTTAGAACAATTTCATTACTTCAGAAAGACTCTTTACCCCTTAGCATTCCTTCCTCAGACCTACATAACCACTAATTTCCTTTCATCTTTATAAATTGATTCATATTTACATTTCATATAAATGGAATCATACAATATGTCATATTCTGTGTCTGGTCTCCTTCACTTATAATGTTTTGTTTTGTTTTTGTCTGACATTAACATTTTGTAGTATTAACTTGCATTTGTTCAGCCTCAGAGAAAAATGTTCTTATATATGTAATTCTACCCGTATTCATGTTTTACATAATGTATTTACATTTTACATATTATCTTTAGTTAATAATAAGGCAATCATACAGTATTTGTCCTTTTGTGTCTGACTTGCTTCACTCAACACGTCTTCCAGGTTCATCCATGTTGTCATATGTTTCACAACTTTTTTTTCTTACCACTGCAAAATACTCCATCATGTGTATAGTCTGAAATTTGTTTATCCATTCATCAGTTCATTAGACACCTGAGTTGTTTCCTACTTTTGGCTGTCATGAATAATGCTGCTATGAACATCGATGTGCAGATATTTACTCTTGTCACTGCTCTCAGGTCTTCTAGGTATATACCTAGCAATGGTATTGCTGGGACCCATAGCAAGTTTATATTAAACTTCCTTAGGAACTGCCAAACAGTCCTCCACAGTGACTGTACTTGTCAACATTCCCACCAACGGTGAATAAGCATTCCTATCTCTCCACATCTTCTCCAAATTTACAGATTTCCAACATTTTAATAATAGCCAATCTAATAGGTGTGAAATATCACATTTTAGTTTTGATTTGCATTTCCCTAATCACTAGTGATGTAGAACATTTTTTATGTGTTTCTTCACCATTTGTATTTCTTCTTTGGACAGTTGTCTTTTCAAGCATTTTGTCCATTTTTTAATTGAATATGTCTTTTTAACTCAATGTCTCTTTAACGTTGAGTTGTATGATCATGCATATTAAATGCTTATCAGATATGTGATTGCCAAATGTTTTCTCCCATTGAATCATCTGCCTTTTCACCCTTTTGACAAAGCCCTTTAAGGTGCAAAATTGTTGAATTTTGAAGAAGTCCCATTTATATATTTTTTCCTTTTGCTGCTCATGATTTGGGCATAAGGTTAAAGAAACTAACACTTACTATAAGACCTTGAAGAGGTTTTCCCACATTTTCTTTGAGGAATTTTATGGTTGTTTTTATATTTAAGTCCTTCATGCATTTTGAGTTAATTTTTGTTTAAAGTGTAAGATAAGGGTCTTCTTTATTTCTTTTGCATATGGCTATCCAGTTATCCAAGCACCATTTGTTGAATAGACTGTTCTGGCCCAGCTGAGTGGTTTTAACAGCCTTCTCAAAAGTCACTTGACTGTAGATGTGAGGTTCAATTTCTGAGTTCTTGATTCAGTTCCATTGGTCAATCTGTGTGTCCTTATGCTTATACCATGCTGTTTTTACCACTGTAGCTAAGTAAATATGCTTTAAAGTCAGGAAGGGTGAGTCATCCAACTTTGCTCTTTTCTAAGATATTTTTTACTATTCAGGGCTCCATATCCTTGCAAATAAATTTGATTATTGGCTTTTCAATTTCTGCAAGAAAGGCTATTGGGATTTTAATTTGGATTGCATTTAATCTTTAAACCATTTTGGGTAGAATTGACATCTTTACAATATTTAGTCTTCCAATTCATGAACTCAGAATGCCCTTCTATTTATTTAAATCTTCCTCGGTTTCTTTTAGCAATGTTTTGTAGTTTTCTGAATACAGGTCCTTTATGTCTTTGGTTAAATTTATTCCTAAATATTTGCTTTAGTCACTATTAGAAATGAAATATTTTTTTCTGATTTGCTCCTCGATTGCACACCAGTAATGTATAGAAACACCATTTTTGCATATTAACCTTGGATCCTGCCATGTTGCTGAACTTGTTTATTTATTCTAGTAGTTTTGTTGTGGATTTTTCAGGATATTCTAGACATAACATCATGTCATCAGTGAATAGTGAGAGTTTTACTTCTTCCTGTCCTATTTGAGCACTTTTAATTGCTCTGGCTTGAACTACTAGCACAATATTGAGTAGTAATTGTGACAGTGGGCTTCCTTGTCTTGTTCCTGATCTCAGAGGAAAAGCTTTC
>JAQZBX010047856.1:0-20351 GCA_029593785.1 Cabassous unicinctus | reverse complement strand
CGCCTCGGTTTCGTGCGTCAGTTTCATTTCTCCATGCGGCGGGGCGGAGCTGGGAGGAGACGTGCCTTGTCTCTTCCTTCTGCGATTAGCCGGTTCGCCCGCCGCGGCTTGGACCTTCCTACTTTACCCAGTCCTGGCCTGTTTTCTGGGTGCTTCTGAAGTCACGCCACCCGCCTGGCGGCCTAGGAGCCTCCCGACTCACCTTTGTCTCCGGATTGAATTAAGGATCGAGCCTTTTGCCTCCATCCCTTTGGCCACTCCCTTTCCTCCTTCCCCTCGCTTTAAAGTCAGCAAAAGCTGCGGTGAGAAATACTGTCTGAGGGTACTCTTTCATCTGACGCTTCCACTCCTCTCCTTTTCTCCGGCTCTGTTTATGGTTGAGCTCTTTGATCCTTGGAGGGATGTTTTGACATTCCCTCGGAAAAAATAGCCCGCGCGGAGAGGGGTTGATTCAGTCCAGGTTAATGAGGGGATAAGACCTCATTGAATCTGATATTGCCAGGAAGTAAAAGGCAATGGGCCAAGTCTTTGACAGGCCCAGTTTTGCGAAACTGACTTTTATCATTATTATAAACGTTGTGGGAAACGGTTTGGCAACCCTGCAAATAAAGGAGCAAGTGAAACGACTTCAGATGACTTCGTCCAAATACAGATCATCCACTCGCAGTTCTCATTCATGGTTGGGATTTTGTATGAGTCACGATGCCTTTTTGTCCGCATATCATATTGTACATAGCCTTTTTTCCCATTAAGATTAGGTTTTACAGGATACAGGTAGCTGGGGGTAAACGGTTTAATGAAAACTGATACGGAAACTTTATAAACTGCCCTTCAAGTTACTGGAAGTCTCATTTTATCCTGGGGGGAGGGGACTTGAATTGAGATTCATGAGAAAACTGGGAACAGAGCGGAGACTTCTGGAAAAAAAAAAAAAAAAAAAAGCACCTTCCAGAGTCCAGACGATGTCTGGGAATCGGTACAGATTCTTGACAGTCACCTCTGTCCATAGGTTTATAAAATACCGGGCCAAAGGTGATGGAAGTAGTGAGATGTCTCTGCGGCACTCACCAAGGTAGTAAGTAATACTAACATATTTAGAATTATTTTCAGCAACAATGTTTGAAACCAAAGAGGTTTCTGTATTTTGGTTTTTTAAGCCGTACCACGTGTACTGGAAAAAATTATTTTTAAAACATTTAAATTATTTTAAAAATGGATTCTGGGACATTTTGTTATATTAGTTCAAGGAACTCAGTTCAAAGAAGGAAAAAGATCCTTTCACCCCTCTTAATTTGGTGTTTTTCTCGTTCATTTTAAGTTTACATAATCTACCCAAATGACAAATTCGTACTAGCTTCCTGGAATCCATGTGTCTATAACTGACCATTGTTCTATTCTGCTATATGCAGGGAAAAAACAAAATGGACTTTGTTTATGGTATCATTAAAAAAGAAACACAAAATTTGAGCTTACAGTATTCAAGATGAATTTGCAGTTTTAAAACGAAAAAGTTTTAACACTCGTGCAAGTAAAAAATGTTACTATCATGTTGCTATTGCTTGTTCGCTGCAATAGCACAGATATTCCTAACGTTACTACACACAGCAGTCCCAGGAGGAAAAGATGACAAATCAGTTTACCAATAGGAAATCACTATTTGCCTAAAATAGAATTAGCCACATTTCCTATGTAACTACATGCTTAAGCAGGCCCAATTTTGAATTAATAGGGGTGTAAAACGATGAAATTATCACTAAAGTCAAGATTTCATTTTGAACAGCCTCCCGGAAAGATGATTTAATAGCGAGCATTTACTATGCTTATCTAACAACATATAAAAATCTGAGAAACTGTTTCTAATGGATCATTACAACATAACAAATATGACTAATATATATACTCAAATGGGCCTCCCTCACTGTACTCAAAACCCTTAGATTAATCGACCATACCAAACAGCCAAGCAAGCAGTACTATTTGGGCACTCGGCTCCTTGTTCACATCACTCAGAGTGCTATGGAAGACCTGTGACTCATTTGTTCACCTGGATTCACCTAGGCAAAGTGGGTGTTACTACCCCATGCCTGTTTCCACACACACTTTGATAGCCTCTGGTATACTATTTCAAAGTTGCCTCAACTTTTTTTTTTCAAAGTTGTCATAGTTTTACCTCAGTAAAAAACACTGGAGAAATAGGTGTGGAACTGACTCACCTGCAACTCCTGAAAATTCCCCTGTCTATCCCTTCAAAACCTCCTCTAGAGTTACCTATTAGCAACAAGTGTCACAAGACAAATGCAGACAGGAACTTTTTAAAAATTGAATTCAGACCTTTTCTTATACAAACCTTCCAGGCCCTCTTGGGGACCTTCCAGAGGTCTAATTTCCTAAGGAAAAGCCCTTTTCTACAGAAAGACAGTGGGTGTTCACAGGACCTGATTATTTCTCACGCTGCCCACACCTAGAGCAGTCACAGTGGACTGAGCCTTCTACAACCACACAGGAGACACACAGACAACTATCTATTACTAGTGATTGTTAGTGCACAAACAGATTATCCACACATATTCCATTGCAAGATATTCTTGTATACTTGTGGAGTGTCCTGGCTATCTGGCTGTGCAACTCTGTTAATGGACTATTTGCCTGGGCAATGCTAGGCTGACTGATGTTAAACTCTCTTCAAATCTCATATCCTGCAGAAAGTCTTCCCAATCTATGTATGCTGTATAGCAGATTTCAATTTTTCCCATCGCTGTTGTGGGTTTGTTTCCCACTGTATCCAAGTATAAATTTTTCTCATTCAACCACATAAAATGGGAAATAAAGGTAGAAAGCAAAAAGAAAAGGTTTGAATTCATCTTGAAAATTAAGAGAAATGTGCACAAGTTATGATGCTATGTGTAGGGATTTAGGCGTCATAAATATTACTGATGTCCCTTTGATTAAGACTTTTACCATTAAAAAATTGACTTTTACCAGTGACAGAGCGAAATGATTACAACTATAAAAGAATGTCGAGATCCTTTTTACTGTATTCCCAAGTGAGGTTTTTAAAATTTTTTTATAAAAGGTATTTATTTGGGGTAGAAGCTTACAGTTACAAGGCCCTAAAGAGTACAAACTCAAGGTGCCATAAGAGGTACTTCCTCACCCAAAGTCTGTTGCCACATGTTGAAGCAAGATGGTGGGTGATACCTGCGAGGGTTCAGCCTTCCTCTTTCTCTTAAGGCTTCATGGGCCCAGCTTCTTGTGATCTCAGCTGTAGGCTGGAGGGCTTGTCTCCTTCCTGGGGCTCATTTCTTTTTGGGCTCAGCAGCTGTGTTCTCTTCACAATGTCAGCTGTAAACTATCAGGAGAATGTCTCCTCTCTCTCTGGTGCTCCAGCATCAAAACTAACTTCTCTCCTCTGCTGTGTCTTTTTCTGTGTTCTTCTGTGTATCTACTTCCATGTGAGAGTGTTTTTCCAAGTGAGGTTTCTTATCACTGATAGTATATGAGGTGAGTATTGATGGTACCCAGATAAGCATTTCACATTTTAATAATTATGTACTTATTTTCTAATAAGTATTAGAATAAATATAAACTGTCATAAAACCTGAATTTTCTCAGGCATTATTAGAATGAGAACAAATTAGTTGGACACTTGAAGTGGTGAACCCTACTATTTTTCTTGCCTTTCTCTAATCCATAAACTGTTTTCATATACTCAACATAAGACTAATTCTCTTGAAGAAGTCAAACATGAAAGGCTTCATATGATTCCATTTATATGAAATTCTAGAAAAGACAAAACTATAGTGAAAGAAAGCAGAGCAGCGGTTGCCAAAGGCTGGGGTCAAGAGAAGCAGATTTACGGCAAAGGGCCTAAGGAAAATTTCTGGGATGATGGACATGTTCTTTATGTGGTAGTGGTTATACAAGTTATACATTTGTCAAAATTCATTGAATTCTACACTAAAATTGGTGCATTTTATTGTATGTAAGTTATACCTTAATAAAGGTAAGTAGAAAGACTGGTTTTCTTGAAATCACTAAAAATATCTCCTCTCCTCCTTCTCCCATTATGTTTTCCCATTTTACTTTACATGAATTGGAGACGAGCACCATTTTACCCTCCTCAGAGAAAGAATAATTCTTGAAGTTGCTGAACATCTATAGAACTGCAGATTTTCAAAAGGAATCTGAAAATTCCTGCTGTGGAGTAGGAAGCAGGGAAAGGAATCAACCAATTATGATTCAATTCAATAAGAATGTATTAAACTTCCAGTATATAGATAATACTGTTCAAAGAAGCAATAGATGTTTTGTTTTTTTTTTTAAAGATTTATTTATTTTATTTTATTTATCCCCCCCCTTGCTGCTTGTGCTGCTGTGTCCATTCACTGCGCTTCTTCTCCGCGTGTGCTTATCTCCCCCTTGCTGTGAGGTCTTGCTGCATCAGACCACGGCGCCCCTGCCCTCACAAGGAGGCTCCGGGAAGCGAACCCGGGGCCTCTCATATGGTAAACGGGTGCGCTATCCATTGCGCCATCCATTGCGCCACACCCGCTTCCTGCCGTGAGGTTGCTGCATCAGCCTACCGCACCGCTCAGGCCGGTGTGCCCTCACAAGGAGGCCTCGGGACGCGAACCCGGGCCTCCCATATGGTAAATGGGGGCTCTATCCACTGAGCCACACCCGCTTCCACAATAGATGTTTAAAAGAAATATATTTATCCTTGGTTGTTTTTCAATGCAGCGATGAAATGACTGGGATCTGGAGTGGGGGAGAGAGAATAATATAGGTAGTTAATTCAATAGCCCTGTAAACAGCATTTGATTGTGGGATCAACATAAGGTTGCAAATGGATGCAACTCTTAACTCCAGGGTCAATTTCTGAGGAACAATCAAGGCCTTTGATTGTTCTGAGGAACAATCAAAGCTCAACCAACCCTCACCCAGTATCCATGCCTAGGACTTTTTCTATACCAAGAACTGCTCCACCTGTGAAACATTAAATTACAGCCTTGTATTCTTTGATCCTGCTGTTCCAGTTCACTCAATCCCCTCCCAATACACCAACTCTTAGTTCTCAAGACCTTTGTCCCTTGCCCTGCATCTGCCCATGTACAGTATTATCTATATATGACTTCACTTTCTTCCTTATCTAGACTTAGCCTAGACCCCATTCTTTCATATTGTCAACATCTTCTTAGGCTTCTTTGTCCTCCAGGCCCCACATCTTTATCTTTTTTGCTCTTAGTGTACCCAGTCTACTGAGCACTCATGGGGAACATCACATAGGCATGAGTTTGCCACCTATAGCAGAACATGTAATCCTGCCTTGCAATCCTTTTATCCCCTCCATTCAGCGCTCTCCCATTTTGCTCAGTAGTTTATTTGAAATGTTTTTTTCTCTCCTCAAACTCCTTACTTCCAACCACCTCCCTCACTCTCAGCAGATGAGGTAGTACCCTATGCAAGTAAGAAAAATCAATGCAACAGGTGGGAACTCCCTAAACATGTAATATCTGTGGAGAGCACAGGTCATATTGATCTTATTTAGAGGCCCATCTTCTGCACCAAGCTTAGTACCAGACACATGGTCAGGGCTTAGGGAATATTTGTTAGATGAATGAACTAGTGAATTTCTAAACCTATCAGCTACAAAAGCAAAATGGGCATTGTGGTACACTCTATTATGTTCACCCACATTCAAACTCCTCTCTGAGTCCCCTCCCTGAGGGACAATTCAATATCCTTGTTCTATTGAACTCAAATATGATTATGTGACATGCTTTGGTTATAAAATGTGAATGAGATGATGCGCATCACTTGAAGAGCTGGTGTTTGGTTTGCCATTCTCTCTTTTCCCTCTGCCAGATACAGTTTGTTCCATGAGCTGGATCCTGGAACATAGACAACATGGAACTGCGCTAGAGCCAATTTGCTCTGGACATGTTGTGTGAGTGAGAAATAAACCTATCTTGTTGTGAACCATGGAAATTTAGGAAGTTGTTATCACAGCATAACCAGGTTTATCCTCAGAGATGCAGGTCTCCACACATATTGTTTGCTCTTTTCTCCAGGCTCAGGAGACCAACTGTCCCTCTTACTGCCCCAGGTTAATCTCTACCACCTGTGCCATCCTTACCCCTATCAGTCTCCATAGTGGTCCCATTCCATCAGTCATCATCCCTCCTCTCTTCTGAACCTTTAAATACTCCCTTTCAACTGACTTCTCCTTGATATTATTATCATATATGAATTTCTCATATCTTAAACTAATAGGATCAAGTGGAAGCATAAGATGATCGAGGTGCCACTCCCCCACAGAATCTTTGAACAGTTAGCAAAAACTGGCAAAGCCATCTTCTTCTAAACTCTGAAAACAGTTAAAAGAATTGCAGTAACTGGACAAGTGACAAATCAAGAAAACACAGCTTTAAAAACCCGAGACGCTTGTGGTACCCTTGCTGGCCCTTTCCTCACCCTCCCCAGCAAGGTGTGGAGCCAGCTTGTGCCCCCATTGTGGCCCTGATCCAGAGGTAGAAGCGTAACCTCTATACACTTACTGGGGTGACTGAATGTCAGTGCCAATCTATCAGGTAGCACCCTTAAAGAAAACCAGAAAATTCATCTTAGGCTTGCCATCACAAAATTTGTCCTGCAGGTAGAAACAATTTGTAGACAGCTATAGCAGCATAAGAAACAAGTTAAAATGGCCTGAGGCAAAGGATTACCTGATTTAAGTCATATAATAGTGCACCCAGGAGGGAGAAAAAGTAGATTTCAAAGGGAGTAAAGGGAGCATTCAAATTCCTCTTTTAAAAAGTTGGGGGGAGGGATTCCTAAGTCCACAAGCAATCACAAGCCAAGACAAGATTCAGGCTCAGAAAAGACATAGAGGATACTATACTTCACATTCATCTCAGGCTGATCTTCTTGATAGTAGGGCTAAAGTCTGAAGGAGAGCATAAGCAATTTGCAAAGGCTGTGAAAGTCATTTTTTGCATGGTTTGATTTTGTTAGCTGCTGACATTCAGGAAAATCTGTCATATCACTATCTGGATACAAACTTAAGGAACCGTCAGCTCAGGGACTAAATCCCAGAGTTAACAAATTAAAATATTAAAATACACAGTGTATAACAAAAGACTACAAGACAAACAAAAGAAACAGGAAATGATGGCCCATCCAAAGACACAAGATAAAAATCCAGAAGCCGTAAGTGAAGAAGACAAAACTTTGGACATATTGGACAGAAACTTAAAAATATTCATTCTCAATATGCCCAAGGAGATAAAGGAAAACAGAGAAATAACTAAAGGGTATCAGGAAAATTATGAATGAACAATATGAGATTCTCACTAAAGAGATATAAAATTTTTAAATAAGTGAAACAAAAATACTGGGATTGAAGACCATAGTAACTGAAATGAAAATTTCTCTAGAGGGTTTCAACAGAAGAATGAAGCTGGCAGAAGACAGAATCAGTGAACTAGAAGACAAGACAATTGAAATAGCGCAGGCCGAGAAGAAGAAAGAAAAAAGTATTTTAAAAAGTGAACAGAGCCTAAAATACCTGTGGGAGAATATTAAGCATACCAGTATACACATTATGGGAGTCCAAGAAGGAGGAGAAAGAGGCAGAAGTAATATTGAAAGAAATAATGGCAGAAAACATTCCAAATTTAATGAAAGATATGAATATGCACATTCAAGAAGCCCAATGAACTCCAAACAGGATAAACTCAAAAAGAACTGTGCCCTAACATAGTAGTATATCTGTTGAATGCCAAGGACAAGGAGAGGGTTCTAAAAGCTGCAAGAGAAAAGCAACATTATGTATGAAGGATCTGCAATAAGATTAAATGCCAATTTCTTATCAGAAACCATGAATGCAAGACAGCAGTGATGGAATGAAGCAGTGGCCAACCAAGAATATTTTATTTGTCAAGACTGTCTTTCAAAAATGAGGGAAAGATTAAGACATTCCTAGATGAACAAAAGCAGAGAGAATTCATCACTGCTAGACATGTGCTACAAGCAATGCTTAAGGGAATTCTTCAGACTGAAAGGAAAGGACACTAGATAGTAGACTAAAGCAGCATAAAGAAATAAAGAGCTCCAATAAAGTTAACCATAGAGGTAATTATAAATGCCAGTATTATTGTGCTGTGTTTTCTGGTATATAATTTCACATTTTACTTCTTACAGGTTCTAAAATGCATATGCACAAAAATGATAAATCTATGGTTTTAGACTTAATGTATAAAGATATAATTCGTAACAAATTAAAAAAAAAAGTGTGAGGGGACAGAGGGATATAGTTACAGTGTATATGTTGTAGATTTAGGATGTTAAATTTAAGCCCCATGATAACTACAAAGAAAAATCTGTAAATATATATTCAGTAGGAAATGTAAAGGGACTCAAAATGGTATGATTAAAAAATCAACTAAATATAAAAGCAGGTATTAATTGAAGAATTGATGTATGAAAAAATGTATAAGATTTACAAAAGCCAAATATCAAAATGACAGAAGAAAGTCCTGCATCATCAGTAGTTACTTAAAAAAATAAAGATTTATTTTATTTATTTATTTTCCCCCTCCCCCATTGTTTGTGCTTGTTGTCTGCTCTCTGAGTTTGTTCGTTATGTGCTCGTCTTCTCTTTAGGAGGCACTGGGAACTGAACCCAGGACCTCCCATGTGGTAGGCGGGCGCCCAACTGCTTGAGTCACATCTGCTTCCCCAGTAGTTACTTTAAATGTTATGGATTAAACTCTCCAGTCAAAAGGCAGAGAATGGCAGAATGGATAAAAAAGTGGGACTAAACTCTACATGCTACTTATAAGAGACTCATCTTAAATTCAAAGACACAAGTAGATTTAAAGTGGAGGGATAGAAAAAATATATCATGCAAATAGTAATCAAAAGAGAGGGGTGCAGCTATATTAATACCAGATTTTTTAAAAGATACAGTCAAAACTGTTATGAGGGACAAAGAACATCACTATATACTGATAAATGGGCCCAACAAACAAGAAGATATAACAATTATAAATATATATGCACCTAATGACAGAGCCCCAAAGTATATTTAAAACATTGACATATTGGAGAGAAAAATAGATGGTTTTATATTTTTAGAAAAGGACTTCAATACACCACTATCAATAATAGATAGAACATCTAGACAGAAGATCAATAAGGAATAATACTATAAACCAACTAGCCTTAACAGACATATCTAGAACATTTCACCCGAAAGCAGCAGAATACACATTATTCTCCAGGGCTTAAGGATCATTTGCCAGGATAGACCATATGTTTGGTCACAAAACAAGTCTCAAAATTTAAAAAATATTGAAATCATACAATGTATCTTATCCAACCAGGGCAGAACAAACCTAGAAATCATTGAGAGAGAGAGAACTGGAAAATTCACAAACAAATGGAAATTAAACAATGTACTCAAACAACCAATGGGTCAAAGAAGAAATCACAAAAGAAATTAGGAAATACCGGGACAAATGAAAATAAAAAACTTACCATATGCACCAAAGGCAGTGCTGAGAGGAAATGTAGAGCTCTCTCTAAATGCTTATATTGAAAATGAAGAAAAATATCAAATTCAAGACTTAACCTCACAAATATACAAAAAGAAGAGAAAATGAACCCCAAAGCAAGGAGAAGTATGAAAATAACAAAGATTAGAGAGGAAATAAATGAAATAGAGAATAAAAACAATAGAATCAATGAAATCAAATGTAGCCTCTTTGAAGAGCTCAATAAAATTGACAACACTTTAGACTGAAAAAGAAAAAAAGAGAAAGGGTGCAAATAATGAAAATCAGAAATGAAAAGGGGGAACATTACTACCTACCCCACAGAAATTAAAAATATTATAAGATGATATTATGAATAATTGTACACCAACAAATTAGATAATCTAGATGAATGGACAAATTCCTAGAAACACACAAACTACCTATACTGACTCAAGAAGATATAGAAGATCTCAATAGATCAATAATAAATGAAGAGATTGAATCAGTAATCAAAAACGTCTCCAAAAAGAAAAGCTCAGGACCAGATGGTTTCACTGGTGAATGTTACCAAGTATTCCAAGAAGAATTAACATCAATCCTGCTTAAACTCTACCAAAAATTAGAAGAGGAAGGAGCACACTCTTACTCTATGAGGTCAACATCACTCTCATACTAAACCCAGAAAAAGATAACAAAAATTACAGACTAATATCCCTTATCCCTTATGAATATAGATGAAGAGGTGAGCCCTGTCATATGCTTGATTGCCCACAGTTGAGCTCCAAGAAAAGGCAGAGACTCAGACTGAGAGCTGCCATTTTGCTCGCCATGTGGCAGGACTTCAGGATCTGCCAGCAGCCGACCTTTGGTGAGAAAGCATCTTTGATGATGCCTTGATTTGGACATTTTTGTAGTCTCAGAACTTTAGGCTTTTACCCTAATAAATCCCTATTGTAAAAGGCATCCCATTTGTTTATTTTTGCATTGGCAGTCTTAGCAGACTAAAACAGCCATCTTGACATAGAAGAATGAAGTTGGAGGATTCACAGTCCGTGAATTTAAAAATTGTTGCAAAGCTACTGTGATCAAAACAGTACTGTCACATGGACAGACATACCGACCAATGAGATTGAATTGAAAGCTCAGAAATAATCCCTCACATCTATAGGCAATTGAGTTTTGACAAGGGTGCCAAGTGTACTTGATTGGGAGAGAACAATCTCTTCAATCAATGGTGCTGAGAAAACTGGATGTCCTTATGCAAAAGAATGATGGTGGATCCCCTACCTCACACCATATACAAAAAAAAATAACTTATAATGCATCATAATAAACCTAAATATAAAAATCAAAACTATAAAACTCCTAGAAGAAAACATAGGGAAGTATCTTCAGAACATTGTGGTAGGCAATGGTTTCTTTGATTTTATGCCAAAAGCACTAGCAACAAAAGAAAAAATAGATAAATGGGACTTCTTCAAAAATTAAAAAACTTTTACGCAAAGGCCTTTGTCATGAAAGTAAAAAGTCAATTTACAGAATGGGAGAAAATATTTGCAAACCACATATTTTATAAGGGTTTACTATCCAGATTATATAAATAAGTCCTGAAACTCAACAATAAAAGGACAATCTAATTAAAAAATGGACAAAAGACTTGAATAGACATTTCAAAGAAGATACATAAATGGCCATTAAGCACATGAAAAGATGTTCAACATTATTAGCCATTTGAGAACTGCAAATCAAAACTATAATGGGATACCATTTCACACCTGCTATAAAGGCTACTATTTAAAAATTGGAAAATTATAAGTGCTGGAGATGATGTGGAGAAATAGGGACACTCATTCATTATTGGTGGGAATGAAAATTGTGCAGCTGCTATGGAAACAGTTTAGGGGTTCATCAGAAAGTTAAATATAGAATTACCATATACCCAGCCATCCACTTCTAGAATTGTAAGTAGGGACTCAAACAGATATTTGCAAACAGATGTTCATAGCAGCATTATTCACAATTGCCAAAAGATTGAAGCAATTTAAATGTCTTATCAACCAATGAATGGCTAAACAAAATTTGGTGTATATGTAATGGAATATTATTCAGTTGTACAAAGAAATGAAGTTCTGATACATGCGACAATGTGGATGAACCTTGAAGACATCACATTGAATGAAAGAAGCCCTACACAAACAGACAAATATTGTATGATCTCACTGATGTGAAATAATTAGAATAAGCAAATACATAGCTAGACACTAGAATACCAGTTACCAGGGCTGGGGTGGTGGTAGGGAATGCTGAGTTAGTGTTTAATTGGCAAAGAGTTTATGTTTGGGGTAATGGAAAAGTTTTGGAAATGGATGGTGGTGATGTGAGCACATCATTGTGAATGTAATTAATACCACCGAATTATATAGGAATATGGTTAAAAGGGAAATTTTAGGTTGTATATGTGTTACTAGAATTTAAAATTTTAAAAACAATAGGTCTTTACAACAGTGTACCCTAATGGCAACTATGGACTATGGGTAATAGTATAATTATAATAAAATTGTTTCATCAATTGCAACAAAGGTACCACACTAATGCAGTATTTTAATAATAAGGAAAAATGTGTGTGTGTGTGGGGGGGGGTATATGGGAGCTCTGTATTCTGTGCATAATTTTTCTGTAACTGTACTTCTCTAATAAAAAAGCAAGAATATAAACTCTTCTTAGACCCTATTTTCCCTTTCAGCTATCGCCCCATCTTTCTCTTTTCCAGAAAGAGAGGTCATCATCTCCCATCTCTACTTTGTTTCCTCATCTTACCTATTTCAATCCATTTAATCCTCTGACTTTTGTTTATATGGCTCTACTAAAACTTCTCATGAAGGCCTCCAATTGCTTTCCTATTACCAGCGGCAGTTTTCTGTACTTGTCTTACTTGACTTTCTTCAGTATTTGTCACTGTAATCATTACTTCATTCTTGAAACTTTCCCTTTTCTGACTTCCTCTGGCACTACTCTCATTTTCTTCTGCCTACTGGACGGTTCGTTTTAGACTTTTTTTGTGAGCTCAGTTTCACCAAGCCCTTAAATGTTGGTGCTTTGAAGGGCTTCTTCACTGATTTCTGCTCTACCCCTCTGGAGATGGAACTTGACAAGGTAGAAAGGACATGGACTTGCGGGTCCTATGATTTAGGTTCAAATCCTGGCTTTGCTAATTACTAGCTGCATAAACTTGGACAATTATTTAACACTCAATTTTCTCATCTGTAAATGGTGACACTCTGCCTACTTTGCAAAGATGTTGAGATGTTTAGAGAGCAATGTGGCTATGGTTCTTATGCTCCCTGGCACATAAATGGTGATCCTCATAGAGGTTTGTTATTACCCATTTCCTGGGTGAATTCACGAAGATCTATGCCTATCACTTATATGCTGATGAATTTTAAATCTGCATCTCCTGTGCTTCAGGCCTCATGTGCAAGCAAACAGCTGCTTTGCTTGGAAGTCCCATAGGCAAGTTTATTTCAGCATTTTCAGAACTCATCATTTTCCCCTGCAAATCTGTTCTTCCTTCCATGTTACCTGTTTGGGCCAGTGACACCATCATCAGCTCCAATCACCTAAAATAAACCTCAGATGATCCCTTGTAGATGTTATTTCACTAACCCTTACATCCAAGCAGTTCTCAAATCCTGCAAGTTCTATTTCTTCAATATTTCCAGTGGCAGTTTCCCTGAAACAGAATCCTGGCTTTGCCACTTTGAAGATGGGTAAACTTGAACAAGTTAATTAATTACACATCTCAGATTCTTCACCTGTGAAATGGGGATAATAACAGAACCTATCTCATAGGATTGCTATGTACATTAGTAAAAATATAAAGTAGAACACTATATAACACTTGTGTGCTCTGTATGTATTAATCATTTTTATATTTCTTGTCCATATATCCTCCCATTCCTTCTAGAACATTACTTCTCACCCGAATTACTGCAAAAGCCACCTAAATGGCCTTTTTGCTTCTTATCTGTACCTAGTCCAATCCATTCTTCTCACTGTTGCCAGAATGATCCTTTTAAAAGGCAAAATGAATTTCATTATTCTCCCACTTAAAGTTCTTAATGACTCTTCACGATCTTCAGCATAAAATGCAAACTCCTTTGTGAGATATACTATTTAATAGATACTTAAGAATTAAACAAGGTTAGTCTCTTGTAGATGTTCTAGTTTATGCCTATATCATCCTTTAGGACCAATGCCCTCGCTTGCCCTGGATGCCAGGAGGCTGCTGTTGCCCCAAGATGAGGCCTTCTCAGGATTGCCGTTAGCTAAAGAATCACTTCATTTAAGGTTATGCCTTCTCTCTAAGACAGGGATTCTTAACTTTTTTTTTTGTGCCATGGACCTCTTTGCCAGTCAGGTGAAATGAATATAACTGTAATGTATTTATTGCCTACATTCATAAGTGAAGGAAATGTTAGATTTCAGTTAGAGGTCAGAGAAAATAAAGATAATAAGTTGATTTTTTTCAGTTCAAGCTCATGGATATCCTTAAATCTTTCCATGGACCCCTGGTTAAGAAACTCTGCTCTAAGAGCAGACAACTTTGAAGGGCCATCCCAGCTCCAGAACTCCCCATGGTATTATCTGAGGCCTTTCTGGCAGCTACAACGCAGTTCAACTTCTCCCTCTACCCAATCTTGATTCTCTCTGTCCCCTATAGGTTTTTTATTACCAGGAGTACTGCTGTAGCAGTTTGAGATTATTTTATGAATCACAAAAAGAGAAATATTATGTTTGTAAACTATTCCTCTTGGGTGTGATTTCCATTGATTACATTAAATTCAGTTGGGGGGCCTTTGATTAGATTACCTGTTAAGATTGCTTTAGGGCTTTGGTTCAATTACATCATAAAGGCATGACTCAGGTTGAGTCCCTGCCCTCTTGCTAGGTCTGATATAAATGGGCTCACATGTACAGACACACACAGGAAGAGAGAGCTCTGTCATTTTTGATCCTGCCATGTGACAGAAAGGAGAAGGGTCAAACAGCTGAGGCTCCAGGGAGAGATGAGCCATATGTCTGATAGCTTACAGCTAAAATTTGGAAGAGTGTGGAAAAGCCGAGACTGATATGTAAAGTCCTAAGAGACAAAACCTATGCCAACTTGCAGCTGAGGTCTGGAATAAAGCAGAACAGCTGAGCCCGAGAAAGAAAGCCTAGAGGGGAAAGAAAAGCCAGGTAGAGATAGTCTGCCATCTTGCTTCAAGACGTGGCAGCTGACTTTGGTGAGAAAGCATCTCTTATGGTGCCTTGAAATGGACTCTTCACAGCCTTGGAACTATAAGCTTTTACCCCAAATAAATCCCCTTTACAAAAGCCAACACATTTTTCTGGTACTTTGCATTGGCAGCCCTTTAGCAGACAAATACACACTGTCTAATAACACCCTGTCTTCAAATCTCCATCTAGAAGTGTGTTTCCCAGAGAACCAGTCCTAAGATAGCTGGAACAGAGATTGATTCCAGGAAGTCAACTGTAAAATGGGACTTTGGAGCTGGATTACCTGCTGGCTGGCTGGCTGGCTGGCTGGCTGGTAGGAGGAATTTAATAGCCCCTGGCATGCTGTAAAGGTGCCATTATTAAAACTTTCACCAGTGATGAAAAGCTATTAGATACTGGTGGAAGAGAATGCACTGGCAGTTGCAATATCTCAGGAGCTTGAGAAGTTTAGGGAAAGCAGAATTTACAAGGATTATGGAATTGGATGGATTTTACTGGTATCTATCAATGAATTGGGGAAAGGCAATGAAAGACTTAGAGTGATTAGCCATAATTTAAGGCAAAGTGTTAAAGCAGAGACCTTCTTGGCAGCTAAAGAGACTCTCACAACCTGTAGCTGGGTGGTAGAAAGAGCTGAGGAACAGGCACAAGATTTAAATATAAAGATAATGGTGTGCCAGAGAAGAATGAATTCTCAACCCAGAAGTCTGTTTGCCATCAGGGCCCTGACTAGGAAGAAGTAGAATCTTGGGATTTAGTGTGGGTACATCTGGGTTGAGGCACTAAAAAATCTTATATCTCTAAATTCCCTTCTATCCTGTGGCTTGCATAAGTGACTCACTTCTCCCTGTTAAAAGAAGCTACTGCTAAAAAAAAAAAAAGCTACTGCTCCCCTCTTGCTTTAAGATGATTGTATTAGTTTCCTATAGCTGCTGCAACAAATTACCGCAAACTTTGTTGCTTAAAATGACACAAATATATTAACGTACAGTTCTAGAAGTCAGAATTCTTAAATGGGTCTCACTGTCCTAAAATCAAGAGGCCAGCAGGGCTGCATTCTTTCTAAAGGCTCTAGGGGAAACATCTATCTCCTTGCCTTT
This sequence comes from Cabassous unicinctus, assembly GCA_029593785.1. Lineage (NCBI taxonomy): Eukaryota > Metazoa > Chordata > Mammalia > Cingulata > Chlamyphoridae > Cabassous > Cabassous unicinctus. The sequence continues at coordinate 4,432 of JAQZBX010047856.1, read as the reverse complement.
GCCAGCTTCGTGCATTTCTTGATTTGTGATCTTTGAAACTGCTACATCCCCAGCCCAGATAGTAAATTGAAAACACTATCATGTCCTAGGGGAAATAATAGAGATTAACACCATTCTTATAGACCTAAACGTCAGCTGAGTCCCTCTTACGCTGCCATCTCTCTGGTTCTCTCCCTTCTGCTTCTCACTTCCACTTTTAAAAATGCTTGTGGTTACATTGGGCCCACCTGCAACATTTAGGATACTCTCCCTATGGCAAGGTCAGCTGATTAGCAACCTTAATGCCATCTGTGGCTTTTATTTCCCTTTGCCACGTAACTTAATTCACAAATTCTGGACATTAGGACATGAACCTATTTGGGGGCACATAGTTCTACTTACTACAATGGTATAGAGGCCTTTACCTTGCAAAGCAACATGTTGTACCACTCAGGGTCTAACCCTTCCCCTCTCCTCCTGGTTGCAGATCCAATAACTCAGATCAAGTCAGGATAAAGCCAGGCTGAAGAATTGCTGGGCCTGTTAAGGGAAAAAGAGACTAATTGCTGATAGAGCTGTAGGACCTACACAACACATACCAGCAGGAGCCAGGAGATTAGATATGGGACTGGATGTTGAGATTCTTGGATCGAGAGAGACAGGATAATAAATCTGGATATGGGTGACTTTGTCAATTTGAGGGCTTTTCCCATGATACATGATTTAAAGTCTTGTTAAGGATCACAGGAGATGGTCCTAATGCTTGATTGACCCACACTGAGTAAAATTGTATTGCCATGGAAGTAATTGGAAGAAATGATCAAAAGGCTCAGAAAAGTGGGCACGCTAGAATGGTTATGCCTTGTAATGCCAGAAAACCCACAAGACGACTATCTTTTACAGAAAGGCTCAGCAGACACTACATTTGCCAAAGCAACAAGGAATGCACTAGGTCAGAGTGGCTCACCATTACTGAGAAGCTCAGTGATGGCTGACCATAGTTTGTCAGGGCTGGTAGTAGATGATGCTATAAAATTTGGTTCCATATTAGCAATGGGGATGATAGAATATTGACATACATAATAGGGGTCAGATGGTAATGCTTAAACCTAAGAAGCAAGGTAGTTGCAATTATCATGAGTGGCAAGGTCAGAGTCAGCCAGGAGGGACCCAATCTACTACTGAATTTTGACTACTATCTGGATTTCTTCTTTGTATGTCTTGATGACTAAATGGATATCTGGTCGTAAAGCGTTCTGTAATTAAGAATAAATCTGTGCCCCTACACATTCTTCAGTTTTTTTCTGGAATTTTCTTGTCTCTCAGACTATCCTTTGAAGTTCACTTTTCTCCACCTTCATTCTACCTGATGCTGATTTATTTCCTATGCCCCCTCTCTCACCCTGACCCAGTGTTTCTGCATTCACAGGATACCTTGTGATCAAGTCTATACAAATCAAATTGTTGGGCAAAGAGCAATCAATTTTTTTTTTCCCAAATGAAACAAGGATCTTGGAAATTCTTATCTTGTATAATTTTTTTTCTTTTGGTGGTATTCATTTATTTGGTAATGCAAAAAAATATATATACAATCTTTGGAAAATGGCCAAATACTAAATAAATAGTAAGCTGGAAGTTTATCATTGACATTTTCCTATTTTGAGAGTAAATATCTGTTGCAAATGAAGAGATATACAAAAGAAAGGCTACTATATTCTTCATGGGGTCAGGGGGTTTTAAGGAAGCTTCCATGTTCCTAGGGTTGGCCCCTAGCTTGAAAGATCTAGAAATGGTTCCATTATGATATTATCAAATACCAGGACTGAGAAACACTAACCAAACTAACAAGCAACTGATTGAGCTCATTGAGGGGCAATTTGATAAATTGCAGTGTGATAGACCTGACTTGACAATGGGATCCTGTTATCTGTACAGCAGATTCCCTCTGAAAACCAGCTTACATATCAATAATTTGCTTGGCAGGTACAGAATAAGACATAGAGTGTTAGATGCTCTCATCAAAAGATATCTCCATCAAGTCATCTAAGTTTGGGAAATTGGCTTTCTTTATTCCAGTGATATTTCTGTTGAGGTTAGGATCAATGGTATTCTAGAATCAAAGCACCCTCATCCCAGAGGATCAGATAAGCACTGACAAATTCCACAGGTACAGTTTGAATGTGCCAGACAAGTTACAATGCAATTGGAGAGGGGAAAGAGCTTCATTTTAAGTCAGTGACATTTGAGCCATGTCTTCTTGACACAAAGATTGGTCATTTTCCAACTGTAACAACAACACATTTGTAAACCATCTCTTCAGCTTTTGGTGTTGTTTATACTGTTTTCTGTTTTCACATTCAGAAGATGATCTTTTTTCCAATTCTATGCCCACATTCTGGATAATCTAGTGTAGTTCTCCATGTGCCAACAATATTCAGATTTTAAGAATGACTTTACTAAGAATTCACAAGTTTCTTCACAATGAAATTATTCAAACTATTTATATGTGTAAATCTACTGAAATGGGATTACTTATATCATTTGGAAGGGCATAAATGCTCCATGGACCCTGACTTCTATTTAGCATGTGGATATATATTAAAAACCAAAGAAGAAATAAATTTATACAGATATACTTAATTCAATTTTCACACATTTAAAAATACTTATTATTTTTGATCTTGTGGCAAGGACTGCTGACAGCGATAAAGGCAGAGAACTGGAAAATTATGTAGTAAGTTTAATCAACATAAGCTGCTAATAATTTGCACATAACTAGTTAATTTTTTAAATTATAAAAGTCATGAACACATAAGTTATTTTGAATATTTATACAATTTAGAAGTATATAGGGTAAAAAGTGTATGTTGGTTTTTATATTCTAGATTGGTAAGAGCTTTTTTGGTTATAAATATGAATGGGTGTTGACTTTTATAAAATACTTGTTCAGTATCCACTGAAATAATCACATGATTTTTCTCCTTCAATCTTTCTATGTAATAAATTGCATAGAAGATTTCCTAATATTGAACCAAGCTTGTTTACCTGGAATAACCCTTATTTTTTCATGTTGTATTATTCCTTTACTATGTTGCTATGTTCAATTTGTTAATAATATATTTAGGATTTTCACAGGTTTTTTCAGAGATGATAGTAGCCTAGAGTTTTCTTTTCTTTTGTGCTATGCTGCAGTCTGGCTTTAATATTAGAGTTATGCTAGTTTCATAGACTAAGTTGAAGGCTTTGCATTTTTCCTTTGTTCTGGAAAAGTTTATATAACATGGTAAATACTAGTTTGTTCTTTGAATTCTCCTGTGAAAGGACTTGGACCTGGTGTATTCTTTCCACCTGTTTCTTTTTAATAACTTCATATTACTGAGAATTTCAAACATACACAAAGGTAGAGAGTATAGTATAATGAACCACCACATACGCATCCCTCACCTTCAATAATCATCACCGACTTCTGGTGAATCTTGTTATAGCTACTATTTTGAATATTATTTAGAAGTACATCCCAGATATATAATTTCGCATGTAAATATTCCAATATAGATCTCTAAAAGATAAACACTATTTATTAAAGAGTTTCCACTATACTATTATCAAACTTATAAGTTAACAATAATTCCTTTATATAATCAAACCAGCACTCAAATTTCCAGTTGTCTCATAAATTACATTGTTTTTATAATTTGTTTGAATTACAAATAGGCCCAGGTATTGCAAAAGATGTACCTTTTAAGTCTGTTTTAATCTAAAGATTTTTTCTTTCATATCAATTTTTCCTTGCAATTTATTTGGAAATTAGGAAATCAGGAGGAAATTAAGTTGTCACACAGAATTTCCTATGGTCTGGACCAGCAATGGCCTTTGAAATAAAATGAGTCATGTGTATAATTTTAAATTCTCTAGTAGTCACAATAAAGATGTAAACACAAACAAATAACTTAAATAATATATCTTATTTAACCTAATATATCAGAAATATTATATCAACATGTAATCAATATGAAAATTATTAATGATATTAATATATCTTTATATGCTTTCTCTTTTGGTACAAATCCAGTGTATAGTTTACACTTACAGCTTTGGACTAGCCAAGTTCAGCTAGTAGCAACAGTTTGGACAGCACAGGTCTGCATTTTGCTGAATGTATCCCTTTGGAGTATTTTTACATTTTCCTCTACCCTCTGTATTTCCTATAAATTGGTAGTTTGATCTGGAGGCTTGATCATTAGGGGTTTTGTGTTACAATTAAGTGAAAAAAGATAACAGTGGTGTTTACAAAAAAACCGCCCAGATGTGTGAACCCAATTTACATCCTTTTGGAATAAAATGAAATGTTTCTGGACCAATCCTATTAATCATATACCAAAGTAGTACTTGAAAAGTTAAATTATCATGAAGTTTTGGTTAACATAATTGCCTTTCTTTACTATAGATTACA
>JAQZBX010047855.1:0-20353 GCA_029593785.1 Cabassous unicinctus | reverse complement strand
GGTGCTTGGTAGTAATCCTTCGGTGCCAGGGAGGCTCATCCCTGGGAGTCATGTCTCATGCTGGGAGGATGGTAATGCATTTATATGCTGAGTTTGGCTAAGAGAGAGGCCACATTTGAGCAACAAGGAGACTCTCAGGAGGCAACTCTTAGGCACCCCACAACAATAGGCTAAGTTTCAATTTCAAGAGCAAAGGCTCATAAGCATAGTCATCAATATCAGGGGCCCATCAGTGGATCATCCTCCTTCACCAGTCGTTGCCCCTGCACTTAGGGGACTGTTGCTACACCGTTAGAGAATGTGGCAGAGCTCTCTGGAATGGGAATTCCGTATTCTCTAGGTTATTGTGTGAGTCTCCACCCACTGTGACAATGCCCCATGATCATTTGAACATTTTTATATGAAATTTTATTTCTTGACTGTATTTTTCTTCTTAAATGTGGACTGTTTAAAATATTATTAAAATATATTCTTCTTTGAAATACTCTTTTCTAATATGCATGATGAGGTAGATATGTTTTAAATGAAATTTACATTTCAAATTTTTAATCTAATTTTATATACAGTTTCAAAATTCTCACCATGTTAATGAAATTATCACCATGGAAATTTTACACCATGATTCCCTTAAGGAACTTGAAGTCTTTTCACCATTTTAAGATGATTTGTCTTAGAAAACTTAGCTTTGTCACGTTATGTCTGATTACAATGTTGTTAATTGTGTTGCACAAAGGAAAAATAATTGGAACTGGGCAGCAAACCTGATGAATTGCTGCTAGGTCTGCAGAGCAATTCGGATAGAGTAAAACCTGTAAATTTTCTAAGACAAATTGTTTAGATTCATAGACATCTCTATGTTAATGTCTTTTCGTTTTTCTTCCTTGATCTTTGGTAAAGCTTAAAAGTTCCAGCCAGCCTCGCCATGCTCTGGGCATTAAAGTTCCTGCCACACTGTGGCCTGTTGTGAAGGTGGAGCATCATTCCCAGAACAGATATCAAGTGGTGGCACTGATTGGAGCCATTGGTTGCCATTCCCTTTGTGCTGAGAGATATGTTCAAGTGCCAACCTTGGAGGTTCTGGTTGTTCTGATGTCCAGGAAAGCAGGCCTTCCCTGCTGGGGACTTTGCTAAGCTCTAGTACATTTGGCTTCCACGCTTGTCTTTTTGTACCCAAAAAGAACAGGATGGGATCTCAGGCCTAGGGAGTGACCCTCACCCAGATTGCAGTGCCTTTAGGAGTCAGTTACCTGAAAAAACTGAGGTAGTTGCATATTTCGAGTATTCCAGCATTTCACCTTCAGGGCTATGATCTAGGAAGTATAGTATAATAATATGAAGTTTTACCTAGTACTTGGATTTTTCTTGATCTGATTATGACTCTCTCCATCTTAATTTGGACACGTCTTTTCCCATGAAGAACTAGTCTGTAAGAAAAGAACTGGGAGGAGGAATGATGACATTTCAGATATTGTACTTCTGTAAAATTAGCTTGTGTTCATTCCTTTCAAATATTATTTCACTTTTTTTTTCTCCCCCTTCTATCTGTATGTCACTAGAATATTATTTAGATCCAGTGTTGCAGGAAGATTTTATACAGGCACTGTTAAGTGCTTCAGAGCATACATCTGGAATCATCTCTTTCTTTAGCCACAGTCTGAGAACCACAGCCATGGTTCCTAAGGCTCTTTATCCACACCCCCTCTTCCCTTTCCCCATCCCACACAGCAGCTCCAGCCCCAGATCATCCCAGAGAAAGGGAGGAAGGAAAACCAGCATCCATTTCTTATTTCACAAGTGACAGCACCTATCCTTGAGATTGGCGGGAATTTATTCCATCTGCTGCCTCATTATTCCGTTCTGACCCATCCGATTCTCAGAATATCTGGGGAGTAGCCACCTTTGTTACAATTCCTTCCAAGTTTTAAGTTGAATCAGGAGAAAGAAAAGACGACACTTCAGATCTGATATGACATTTATTAGTGTTTCACTTAAGAGATCAAGCTTCCTTCTCTGTGGGTCAGTGCTGAAAGAATAAAAATGAATTCAGCTAAAGGCTTCTAGGACTCTATTGTCAAGTGTCTGTTTAAAATCAATTTTTTTTTGAACACATAACTTGGGGTCAGATTTTGCTGTTGAAGTACAGCATTTTATACAAAAATATCATCAGCCTCTAGAAAAATAATGTTATTTAAAATACTCCATCAATACTCAATTTAAAAATAAATAAATAAGTAAATTATCCCTATACTGAGTAACTAACTCCTTTATCTTTCCAAAAAGTGTCACGCTAGAGCTACTTCTTTAGGGTGTGTCTGAACCTTAATTTTTGTATCATCAGCAATTAGCATAGTGCTGTGAACATAAAAGGATCTCAAAAGCACATTGAATAAATGAATGTAAGTAAATGGTATGTTTCTGTGTATCTTAATTTCCTGGCTCTGATCATAAATGCCACAAACTGGGTTGGCTTAAACAATGGGAATTTATTGGCAAATTTGAGGCTAGGAGAAGTCCAAAATCAAGGCATCAGCAAGGAAGTGCTGATGCCTTGAAAACTGGCATTCTGGGGGTGGCCGCCTGTGATCCTTGGGTCCTTGGCTTCTCTGTCACATGACAGTGCCCATGGTGCTGTCTTCTTCCTTTCTCTTATGGGTTCTGTTGGCTTCCAGCTTCCTACTTCTCCACCTAATTTTCCCTTCAGACAGCCTCCAGCAATAGGATTAAGATCCATCCTGAGGAAGCGGGTGTGGCTCAATCGATAGAGCTCCTGTTTACCATATGGGAGGCCTCAGGTTCACTTCCCGGGGCCTCCTTGTGAGGGCAGGCCGGCGTGGGCTGATGCAGCAAGACCTCACAGCAAGGGGGAGATAAGCAGACACAGAAAAAACACACAGCAAAATGGACATAGCAAACACAAGCAGCAAGGGGGGGATAAATAAATAAATAAATAAATAAATAAATAAATAAATAAATAAATCTTTAACAACAACAACAACAAAAAAATCCATCCTGAGTCAGTTGGTCACACTTTAGGTAAAAATAACATCTTTGAAAGCTCTATTTATAATGGCTTCACGTTCAGGAGTGGATTAAGGGTAAGAATTTTTTCTGTGGTACCTAATTCAAACTGCACGTTAGGTTTTTTAATAAGTAGGATATTTTCAATTGATGTTATATTAAGAGTCAATCACTTGTAAACCATAATGTAAACTATAGTCCATGGTAAGTAGCAATGCTTCAATATTTGTTTATCAATTGTAACAAACATACCACATTAATGAAAGATGTTGTTAAAAGGGGAAAATGTGAGAGGGGGAGGGGTGGGCTATATGGTAATGCCCTATATTTTCGATGTAACTTTTCTGTCATCTAAAATTTCTTTAAAAATAAAGTTAAATAAAGAGTCAAACAAATGAATTGATTTTGAAAAATTCTTTATTTGCAAGGAGATATTTTATAGCTAATTCTTTCTAAGACAAGTGCATCTGGATAGTATGGACCTGCTTTATACAATAGAAATTATCTGTTTTGTGGTGAGATTTATTCCTAGAGGAATTGTGTCCTTATTATGCAGTTTTAAATTAACATACCATTAAAATAATTTATTTCGTAAAATAATGAAAAGGATAAAAAGAAGTTAAAATACAATTTAAAAAAAAATTAAACTTTTTGATTGATGTCATCCACATGGTGGAGTGAGACACTCTAGGGCTCCCCCCGCCCCCGCCCGAGAAGCTTTGCACGACAAGCAAGAACTAGCACAACCATCTTTACCAGCGCTCTGGAAAAGAGTTAAAGGGTTGCAGTAACAGGGAGATTGCCGAATCAAGAAAAGAGCAACTTAAAAATGGTAGGAAATTCTTGTAGCATCCTTGATGGCCCTCCTCCATCCCCTCACCATCTCCATGCAGAGCTGGCCTACATTCCCCATGGATCCCTAGTTCTGGCTCTTGAGAAAGCAGGGTAGCACTTGTGTACATGTATGACCATGTCAGTCTGTCTGGTGGCAGCCTGAAGGACACTTATCCCTGGCTTGCCGTCAGTTAACTTACCCTACACCCAGAAATAGCTCATAGGCAGCTAAATCAGTATAAGAAATAATCAAATTTCACTAGTCTGAGGCAAAGGATTACTGGATTTAAGGCCTACAGTAGAGTACCTGGGACCTGGGGGTAAGACTATTTCATAGGGAGAAGGGGTGACAATCAGATCCCTGTAAACAGGAAAATTATCAGGGCAACACATGCCCAGGGCAAGACACCTGCTCAGAAAAGGCCACACAGAATTCTCCACTTTTACCTCTGACTGATCTGTAAACTCATTGTTAAGGAGACAGAGCTCGAGGAGAGGATGCACATAAGCCAATCTGCAAAGAATGGAAACAGGTTTACTTTTTGTTTGTTTTTTATGTTTTTGTTTTTTGTCTTGCAAAACCAACCAGGAATGCAAGGCTGATTCAACATAAGAAAATCTATCAATGCAATATACCATTACATAAAAAATTATCATCTTGATGCAAAAAGGCATTTGACAAAATCCAGCTCACTTTCTTGGTAAAAGCACCTAGGAAAATGTAGTAGAAGGGAATTTCCTCAACGTGATAAAAAGCATATATGAAAAACCCACTCCTAACATCATACTCAATGTGAAAGACTGAAAAAATTTCCCCCTCAAATCAGGAACAGGATAAGAATGCCCATTAACTCCATTGCTTTTCAACACTGTAATGGAAGTCTAGCCAGAGCAATTAAGCAATAAAAAGAAATAAAAGGCAACCAAATTGGAAAGAAAAGAAACAAGGCTATTCCTATTGCCAGATGATATGATCCTATATATAGGAACTTCCAAAGAATCCTGAAAAAACTACAAGAAAGCTTATAGAGCTAATCAGTGAATTCACCAAAGTGGCAGGGTACCAGATTAATATGCAGAAATCAGTGGTGTCTCTATACACGAGCAAGGAACAGTACAAAACGTAAATCAAGAAAACAATTCCATTTACAATAGCAACTGAAAAAATAAAATCTCTAGGAATAAATTTAACCATGGATGTAAAGGACTTATACATGAAATCTACAAATCATTATTGAAAGAAATTAAAGAAGTCCTAAATTAATGGAAAAATATCCTTGTATAGATTAAAAGGCTTAATATCATTAAAATATCATTACTACCCAATGTGATTTAGAACTTTAATGCAATCCCAGTCAATAGGGAGCTGCCTTCACAGAAATGCAAATAATAAAATTCTTATGGAAGGGCAATAACCCCTGAATAGCCAAAACCATCTTGGAAAAGAAGAGAAAAGTTTGAAGATTCACATTTCCTGGTTTCAAAATTAATGCAAAGCCACAGTAATCAAAACAGTGTCGAACTGGCAAAAGGACATTCTTATAGATAAATGGAATCAAACTGAGAGTACAGAAGTAAAACCACACTTTATGGCCAAATATTTTTGACAAGAGTTCTAAATCCACTCAGTGGGGAAAGAATTGTCTCTTCAATAGATGGTGTTGGGAAAACTGGATATCCGTGTGCCAAAAACTGAAAACAGATCCCACTTTATACCATATACAAAAATTAACTAAAAACGAATCAATGACCTAAATATAAGAGTTAAAACTATAAAACTCTTAGAAGAAATCCAGGGAAATATCTCTTGGACCCTTGTATTAGGGAGTGGATTCCTAGATTTTGCAACAAAAGCACAAGTGGCAAAAGAAAACAAAATAGATACATTGGACTTCATCAAATTAAAAACTTGTGCATCAATGGACATTATCAAGAAAATGAAAAGACAACCTACAGGGGAGTGGATGTAGCTCAGTGGTTGAGTACCTGCTTTCCATGCTGTTAAATCTCTGGTACCGCCTACAAAAAAAAAATACAACCCACAGAGTGGGAGAAAATATTGGAAGCCATATATCTAATAAGGGTTTAATATCCAGAATATATAAAGACTTCCTACAACTTAACAACAAAAAGACAACCCAATTAAAAAAAAAAAAAAGGGTAAAGGACTTGAATAGATAGTTCTCCAAAAAAGATTTACAAATGACCAATAGGAACATCAAAAGAAGCTCAAATCCTTAGCCATTAGGGAAATGCAAATAAAATCCACAATAAGATACCTTCTTACATGCTCTAGAATGCCTATTATTAAAAACAAAAACAAAATGAAAACAGCAAGAAACAAACTGCTTGGAAGGATGTGGAGAAATAGGAACCATAATATATTATTGATGGGAATGTAAAATAGAACAGCCACTGTAGAAATAGTGTTGGTTCCTCAAAAATTAAACACAGAACTCCCATATGACCCCACAATCCCACTTCTGGGTATATACCTCAAAGAATTGAAAGCAGGGATTCAAACAGATATTTGTACATCAATGTTATTAGCAGCATTATTCATATTATCCAAAAGATGGAAGCAACACAAATGTCCATCCCAAGATGAATGGGTAAACAAAATGTGGTATATAACATACAATGGAATATTATTCAGCTGTAAAAAAAATGAAATTCTTTTATATGCTAAAACATGGATGAAACTTGAAGGTATCCTGTTGAATGAAATAACTCAGGCACAAAAGGATAGGTATTATTTGATTCCTCTTGCATGAAATAACTAGAACATGCAAATTGATAGACACAGAAACTGGAGTGTAAGTTACCAGGGGCATGGGGTGGGACGGGTTATTAATGCTCATTGGGTGCAAAGTTTCTGTTTTGGGTATGGGAATATGTTGGTAATGATGGTGAGGATAGTACAACATTGTAAATTTCCATTGAATGTATGTTTGAAAATGGTTGAGATGGGGAAGTTTATATTATATGTATGTTTCTACAGAGGAAAAACAGAAATTAAAGAGACAATGTCAAGTAAGTGATTCTGGGATGGATCTAATGATAAAGGAAAAATGCTCAAAAAGGCATTATTGGGCCATATGAAAAATGGAATATAGACTCTAAGCTTTATATCAGTATTAAATTTCTTGAACTTGATAATTACACTTAAGGTGATTACATAAGTGAATATTTTTGTTCTTTGGAAATATATATGGAATTATTAAGTGTTCAAAGAGTGTGGTATGTACAGCCTACTCTCACACGTTTAGAAAATGAGTAAATAATGGTTTGGTTTCCTCGGCTGCTCAAGTAAATGCCATGAAGTGGGTTGGATTAAACAATGGGAATTTATTAGCTCATGGTTTTAAAGCTAAAGAAAGTCCAAATCAAGGCATCATCAATGAAATGCTTTCTCACTGAACACTGTGGCATTCTGGGGCTGGATGTTGGTGATCCTTGGCCCTTAGCTTTTCACATGGTAGGACGCATGCTGCATCTTCTGGCCTCTCCCTTCTCTGCTGGGTTCTATTGATGTTCAACTTCTGGCTGCTGTCTTCTCTCTCTCTCTCTTTCTCTCTCTCTCTCTCTCTCTCTCTTTCTGAAAATTTCATTCTGCTTTTAAAGTACTCTAGTAATATGATTAAGGCCCATCCTGTCGGGCGTGGGCCACACCTTAACTAAAGTAACCCCATCAAAATGTCCTACTTACAATGGGGTCATAACCACAGGAATGGATTCACTTTAAGAACATATTTTTCTGGCATATGGACAGCTCCAAACCACCAAGAATAGGTAGATATCTAGCCAGCTAGGTAAGCAGGTGGGTGGATGGATGGATGGATGGATAGATAGATAGATAGGGAATGAAACAGCAAATGTGTCAAAATGTTAAGAGTTGGTGGTTTTGGGTACCTGAGTGGGGATTGTATTGGAGTTTTCTGTATGGGTTTTGTTGTTATTTTTGCAAGTGTCCTGAAGTTTGGAATTATTTCAGAATAAAAAGTTTAAAAAATGAATTTCTTCTTTATATTATACTTAAGTGTTTTTATCTCATGATTCTTTTCACTGAAGAAAAGTATTCAATATGAGAATATTTAAAGTATTCAATATGAGAATAATGCTAAAATGGTTAGGTTGGATGACTGCATTTTTACAGCAGGAAAATATATAGGCAATATTTGCACATTACAATGTGTCACAATACTGGTCATGATCATTTTAGGGATGGAAGAGATATTTGCTGCTAGTATGTCTTATTTTAATCATAACTATTGTCTATCCAAACTTCTAGATCTGAAAAGGCAGGAAAAAGGGAGGTTTTAGCACCCCAGCATCCCAATAGCTAGAAAACTGAACAGCATAGGGAGGTACCCTTAGACCCTTTTGTGTACTGCTATACTGTGACCTTGAAAGTTGAAAGAGAGGTTTCACAGAGAAAAAGATAATTTGTCAGTCTCATCTGTCCTTCATTAGAAGAGTCTTGGTTACCAAGCCTGAAAGCATACATTGTCACATCCAATGGCCGCATCCCGAGGAAGGATGTGTAGGCGACTCCCATGAAGTGAGAAGCTCCACTTCTATTTTCAAAATTTTCCCAGGTCCAGTTTGTACAACCATCATCTTAATCTAAGCCACAGTCAGTGTCTTTCTGCTGGCCTTCTGCAGTAGCCACTGTTTCCACTCTCACTTCCGACTGCCAGCCTTCCCAGCTTAGAGAGAGTGATCTTTTATAAACATAATCAAGCCATGTCTTGTACTTGATAAGAATCCCCCAAAGGCTCCTAATTATATTTGGTGTTTCTCCATGCCTTACATGATCCTAGAAGACCTTGGCAGAAGATTTAGATGTTTAAAGGACGGCATTCTTGCTTTGGGACCATTTAATGCACTAATGCTGCAGGATGACAAGTCTGCTGTGGCCAAAAGAGTGAAACTGTGTTTCAAGTACCTACTCTCATTCTATCGAACCATTGAGGATAGGTGTGTCCAGTTGCACGCAGTGGATTTAGAAGGCCTTGAGCCAGGGCCCACAGTTTCCTTTGTGGAACCAGCCTGCATTGCCAGGATGTATCCTTTCAGGTGATTGGGCAAGAAGGGAGAATACATGAGAAACACAAATTTAATTCTGGAAACCACTGTACTCACTTTATAATGCTCATTTTGGCAAAGTGGTTCTGTAAAAACACTTCCTTATATGATATATTAGATACATCATAACCCTTCAGTTTTTCCTCTGATTGTCGAAGGGGTATATTCATATAGGTTTCTTAATGAAGAAATGGATTTTCCAGCTCAGATTGGGTTTTCTGTTTCTGAAACCTGTTAGCATCATCCATAGAAGAGAAATATATTCATCAAACTATGAAAATACTTGAATTCACTTATTGTCTAACTCGGCTTTCAAATACCTGTAGTGGCCAGGGTAAGGTGAGCTTTTTTCCTAAAAAGACATCTCTCTTAATCCATCTTTTCTCTCTTACTTTTTATATTATAGGCATAGATAAAACAATTCTCTGTTGTAGGGAGTTGTGGGAAATCTAGGAACTGAGAGATGTACCTTTCTAAAGAGACAAACGCTGCAAGCCCCAGCTGTTTGTTGCCATGTGGATTTGCAATACAAGATTATATCCTTTTAAAAATGAAATTGGTGATCAATATATCTTTAATCCTTGCAATTTAGTTTTTTCATAGACTTTATTTTAGAGCAATTTTAGGTTTACAGAAAAATTGTGCAGAAAGTACAGAAAGTTCCCATTTACCCTCTTTCTCCCTTTACCTTGTACAGTTTCTTTTATTATTAACATCTTGTGTTAGTGTGGTATAATTGTTTCAGCTAATGAACCAATATTGGTATGTTATTATTAACTAAAAAGTCCATAATTTACATTAAGGGTCACTTTTATGTTGTACAGTTTTATAGGTTTTGCAAATGTATAATGTCATGTGTCCACCATTACAGTATCATACAGAATAATTTCACTGTCCCCAAAATCCCCTTCGTACCCACTATTCATCCCTTCCCTAGAATCCTTGCCAGCCACTGATCTTTTTACTATTGCTATAATTTTTCTTTTTTCCAGAATGTCATATAGTTGGAATCACACAGTGTGTAACATATTCAGAATGGCTTTGACTTAGCAGTATGCATTTAAGTTTCCTCCATGTCTTTTTGTGCCTTCACAGCTCATCTCATTTTATTGCTGATATTATTCCATTATATGGATGTACCACAGTTTATCTATTCACCAAGAAGGACATCTTGGTTGCTTCTAATTTTTGACAATTATGAATAAAGTACAGGTTTTTATGTAGACATAAGTTTTCAAATCATTTGAGTAAGTACTGACAAGTGTGATTGCTGTATCATATGGTAACCCTATGTTTGGCTTCGTAAGAAACTGCCAGATTGTCTTTCAAAGTGGCTGTGGCATTTTGCATTCCCACTAGCAAAGAATGAAACTTCCTCTTGTTCCATGTCCTTGCTAGCAATTGGTGTTATTGGTGTTTTGAATTTTGGCAATTCTAATAGATAAGTAGTAGTATCTTTTGCTGTAATTTGCAGTTCTGTAATGGTATACGATGTTGAACATTGGTAATATTTTACATGAAAATTCTATTTTCCAATATTGCATACAATTCAGTTCTTTTAAGGAAATCATTTGCAAGACAATAGTGTCCAGTGTAAAGACACCTGTGATCTGTGATCTATTTATGGGATGATTTTTCCATCTCTATTGAATTCTAAAGGACATCCATCACCACTTGTTGGGCCCCATCCACATCCCCACTACTGCTTATGTGAGCAACAAGCCCTTCCTACTATCACTTGCCTTGTGGAGGGACCACTGCTCCCCCAGATTTTTTCTATCCCTATTCCCTGAAGCCTTCAGCAAAGACTGCATTGTCAGGCAGGATTTTCTGAGCTGCTCTGACTTTCTGTCTGAGAGTTACTTCTCTGAAGTGCTCAGTTGGATCAGGTGAGAACAGATGGAGGAGGCCCTGACTCAGGTGTACACCTCCTTGAGCCTTCCTGAACTGAGGTCTTTACATGATCCCAACTCAGAGGTCCTCTTAAGGTGACCTTTTGAATAGCTCTTCTCTCCAGTGCCACTCAATATAAAACAAAAAAAATAATGGGATTGGTCTTTATTGAAAGGATGATTAGATTTATGATCTGTTTAAAAGTATATAGAAGCAAATGGGAAGAACATATACCAACCTCTTCCTATTGTTGCTGGACAAAGCACCTGGGTAATCAGACTGATGCACTCAAAAACCAATCTCGAGACATCTAGATTTCAAAGAGAGAGTCTTTATTGCATGGTGCAAGGCAGGACAATAGGAGAAAATTCTCAGATATATTTTCCCCAAGTTGGAGAAACTTCATGTTTTCATGAAAATCAAACAAAGGAGGGTGAGGATAGTGATATTCGGATGTAAGGGGATATTAATTGGTTTAATTGTAAGTGTGTAAGCACAGGCCAGAGGTTGGCTGGGGTAAGATTCAGGTTACAGGTTACAAATGGGTCATAAATTGATTAATTAGCATTCATTAGGAACCCACAAAGTCCAGCTAGGTAATACATAAAGTTGTAAATAGTTTAATCCACATAAAATAATGCTAAACTAGACAAAATTGTATCACTCAATTAACATGACTAAGCTAAAAAAAAGTAGGCCTAAGGAGTGACAAAATCCATGCATGGTAGTAGAAGGGATTAAAAATTGAGGCTAGGTAGAAGTTAAAGATTAGCACTTATAAAACATAGTACTACAGGGGTGGATGTGGCTCAAATGGTTGGGCGTCCATCTCCCACATCGAGGGACCTGGGTTTGATCCCCAGGACCTCCCGGTAAAAATAAAGAAAAAAATATAGAAAGCACACGGGCTGCCAGGCCCCACGAACAGGTGCACCACCAGCCCCCGTGCGTGGGTGCGCTGTTAGGCCCCGCAAGCGGGTGAGCCCTCCAGACCCTGCACATGGGTACGGCATCAGGCCCCGCCAAGCCACGCAGCAGGATGATGACGTAACAGGAGAGTGACACAAGGGAGAGCCAAGATAAGACGTGCCAAAAAACCAGGAACTAAGGTGGCACAGACAGTAGGAAACCTCTCTCCCACATCGGAGTTTCCCAGGTTCGAATCCTGGTGAAGACAGGAGAAGGATGAGAAGAGAGGGCAGGAAACAGGCACAGAGAATTGCCCAGCAAATGGATACAAAAACGGCAAAAATGGTAGTGGGGGGGTAAAAATGGATAAAAGTAAATAAATAAATAAACAAATCTTTAAAAAAGAAAACAGAAAAAACATGGTACTAGAATCAAAGAAATAAATTTCAGATATTTGTCCTTAGCTACTTTAAAGTTAACATATATCAAGGCCATGATTCCAGTCAGCGAGTCATTCTACATTATGCTGAAAGTAAGAAAAATCTATATAATAATTCAGTGACTCTAGTTATTTGTTAACTCTCACTACTTGGTTTCACGGTTCCCTTCCCTGGTCCTTACTCCTGGGACACAGGCATTTTACCGTTTGTATTTGTATGGTGGAAGTAGGACCCCAGCCTTTCAAAATGCAAGGTCTTGTGTGGTGAGAAGCTCACACTAGACGCTAGGGCCTCTTTCTATATAAATGTTCCCTAGACACTTTCTAGATGAGTGAAAACCCTAATGATGAACTTCTCTGATTAGGAGGTAGGAGGGGGAGGATTTTCTACAGCCTTTTTTATTCTTTTCAGTGATTTCCAGCCTAAGCAATAATATTAAGGCCATTCGAAGTCAAGGCAGAGAGAAATTTGCCTTGAATTCTAGTTTGTATTTCAAACATGAAAAAGAAATTGTGAATTGCATTTTCTAGCTACAGTGTCTTTGCCAAACATTGCAATGGTATTAAAAGCACATGCTGTGGCAGGTGCAAAGCAGGAGATGTGTGTGTTTCTTACCTTTTTACAGGTCTGTCACCTACAATTGTAGCTATCACTCTTGGTAATCGGAAATGCACATTGGTGACTGTAAATCTGGAAGTGGCATTCAAGTAAAGAAGACGAAACAGAAAAAACCAGAACCATAGTGCCATAAATGGACTGAGTTCCCTCCTGTGACCGATTTTCTACAGCAACAAAAAATAAGCCTTAAAACTGTACATAAAACCTTTCTTGTTGTGTACTGCTATTATTCCTGATTCATTAAATACTTTGGTGGCTGTAGTCAAACTTGTTTAAAGCTCACATGCTCATGGGCTAGAGAAACACTTTAGAAGAAATGTGAACAATCAAAGCACAATTGCCAGCATATTATTATTGGTATTTTCAGCATAATGCAGTTTCTGTTTTAGTCACCTCCCATTTCTGTACATTTTATGTCGGGAGGCATATGCAAATACGAATCTCTAATGGAATTCTTATTATGTCAGCACTTGGGCTATATTTACTTGCCAGAATATTCATAATATTAGGTGGCTGTGAAAAATGAGTTTATTTTTATAACTTAGTTTCAACTATACAGATGATGGCTTGAACTACGAATAATCACTACAGCTAACCATTTGTGGAATAATATTTTGAGTGAAGCATGTTTTTGACATCTTGGAACAAAAGCTATTCCTACTTTTTATAATTTCTTATATGGCATGTCACTGTTGATAAGTATTGGCATTGAACATCTGTAATTAAAGAGCTAAGTAACACATCACAAGCTCTAGCATTACACCAAACCAAATACCAGGCAAAGTGAATATAAATACAAACCATCCTCTTGCCCAGCCTTACCAGCTCAGTTATTCTATTCTATTCTATTCTATTCTATTCTATCCTATCCTATCCTATCCTATCCTATCCTATCCTATCCTATCCTATCCTATCCTATCCTATCCTACCCTACACTATCCTATCCTATCCTATCCTACCCTACACTATCCTATCCTATCTTATCCCCATCTGTCTCTCTTTATCTCTCTATTTCTAGCTATATACATACAGACATGCATGTATGTGTGAGAGAATGAACTCTTGGAAATACTATTTGTACAATCCTGAAATAAAATATCTACAAGATCAGTTGATCAAGAGGAAACTGGTCCTTGAGACTTTCCATTAAATCAGGGGCCCAGTTTCAATACATATTCATACCCTTGAACACTTGTTGGAACAGCAGTTGAACTTATTCTAAAGTTCTGCAAGTCACAATCAATTTGTAAAATGAAAGAGTAATTTATATTCTGTAGAGAAATACAAATGAAGAAAGGGTATAAAGATAGAATGTGATTTGATTTTAATACATTGTCAATATAAAAATATACTGGGAGTGTGCTTAATGAAAGGATGATTAAATTTATGATCTGTTTAAAAGTATATAGAAGAAAATTGAAAGAAAACATTAAAATATTCATATTTTTATAATTATATTCTCAGTGGCAGAATGTTTTAGACTATGGGTTATTACACCATAAACAAATATAATTTTTTTTTTTGCTGCTTTATGGTCATCCCAGGAACTATAAACTTTTTGTTTTTATTCAGTAATGTATATATTGAAAACTATGACTCAAACTAAAACCACAGGAAGATGCTCATGACTATTTATTGTGTACATGCTTATTAGCACATATATGAAGTTGGTGGTCAAATCCAGTGTAACTCTTTTTCCTGGTAATTAGATATTTGACATGTTTTCCAGAAATTGGTTAATATACATTATGAAATTTTACTTATGCTAATGTAGTTGTGCATCATTCAATCACAGACCTATTTTTTTCAACAATATTACTCAAAAACTGTTGTGGCTAGAGCTTTGAATATTATTTTAAGAATATATAATTGGAGATTAAAATAAAATTTTATAACACAGTTGAAGTATGCCAATAGGAGCTCTATTGATATTAACACTTTAATGAGACAGTAAAAGATGAAAAGAGAAGACCATTTAAATCTCATCAAATAGCTTAGATGTTTATGTTGTTACTTTATTATCCCTTATTACACTAGATATTAAAACACCTCAAAAGATAAATTATTTTTACAGGAAACCTAACAGTTTTATAATTAATCTAA
Source organism: Cabassous unicinctus (assembly GCA_029593785.1). NCBI lineage: Eukaryota > Metazoa > Chordata > Mammalia > Cingulata > Chlamyphoridae > Cabassous > Cabassous unicinctus. Next base: position 5,450 of record JAQZBX010047855.1, on the reverse strand, counting down.
AGAAAACTGTAAAACAAATATCTTTAGTTTCTCTGGATGAAAACATGTATAAAAACAGAGTCACACCAAGAAAAAAAATGTATCGTTATTCTCAAATGCTATTTACCCTGGAAGAATACTTGGTTTTTCGTTTGCCATTTTGAAACATATGTTGGTTCAATGGCATGTTTCATATGAGGTCCTAACCTCTTTAATCTAGAATGAGTGTCTGAAGGAAAGTCTCTGATGGAGGTATCAATGAATTTTAAGAGGGCATGTTTGACCATCATCATTTAAAAGTCAAGTGTGTTCCCATCTCCTCTCTTCTTACAGATCTGTTTAGAATCTTTTTTTTCTCCTAAGTCTCTTAGAACCCTATTCATAGTTACAGTTTTGATTGTCTGTTACAGTAACAAGTCTTCTAAAACTGTCATCTCTTGTGCATAATGTCCGGGAGTTTCCACCTTTACTATGTCTCATTTCTTCACTTCCCTGCCCCTCCTTATTTGTTAGCTGATAAATAACTGAATCTCACTTTTACTCACAAAGGTCAGCTGTTATTTTATTTCTGGTGGCTAAGCTTATAGTGGTGGGTGCCCCTTACTTCATTCAGGAAGAAATTGTACAGAGGAAGAAAAATATTGATTTGGCTGATGTTGATGCCTGAAGCTCATAGGCATCCTGTAACCCCATCCACAACAGGGCAAGGATTTTCGCAGCATACTCCGCAGGCTTACTAGACACATTCTTTAAGCTGCAATTTTGTGAAGCACTTTTATCTTCCAGGTAATTTTTAATGTTCTTGGAGAAAATAAGAAGGGGGATAGGTGAAAGCAAAGGTAAAACTCTTCCCTTCAAATCCTCACACAAAAAAGTTGAAGTAGCTTTTTGAAAAGAATGATCTCACTTTTGAGCACAGATAAGTGTCAATGGGATGCCTCTACTTGTTAAAGGGAAGTTGTGAGAGGAAAACAAAACAAAGCCATTTTCCAGAGAGGTAGCATGAGTAGTGGTTAGGATCCTAGCTTTGAATACTGATCCCATCTTTTTTATCAGCTGTGTGACCTTAGACAAGTTGCCTGTCCTCTTGGTTCTCAGTTATAAAATGAGGATTGTACCAATATCACAGAGTTCCTAAAATGCAGCAAAGTGAGCATTATATATGTGTGTATGTATGTGTATGTATATGCCTTTCTGTATGTATGTGTATCTGTATAGATAAATAGTAAGAAAGAAATTTTCAAGGAAAATTCCAGCCTGCCGATTTTCAAATTCAAATACTACTTTCGATAACAACACATTTGAATTCTGAGAAGGCACTCAATATTGTTGATTAACTATTTAAATACTCTTCTTATGGCAAGTGCATTCATTTTTGATAGGTCAAATTTAAGAGGCAGCAAAAATGTGTGATGTATACAATTTATAGTACACTTGGGGCTCCTTGCATAATCAACATGTACTGTTCATTTATGCCCATTTTATAGGACTTGGAATATAATGATATTTTAAATTATTATAGAGGCCTACCATTGTTCTTTCTTTGCCTTTATATCATATTGTTGATCATATCCATGATATATTTGAAAATGAATCCTTGTTCAGAAATACAACATCCAATTACAAAATTTCTCCTAGGGGAAAACAAGCTGTTTTATGGTATGATTTCCAGGAATGTGTTGTGGTGCCAGTAGTACTACTACAATTGTGTTTTATTTATTTCAAAACCATCTAATTCTTTGTTCTAGTAGCCTAATATTGAATTAATAAGTCAGCATTTCTTTTCATTGTTCTTATACAGCTGTCGATTCAATCCTGATCATTTTCGTTGCCTTTTCTAGAACCTCCTCCAGTTTTGTTAGATATAATTAGTATCAGTTTCCAGTATCAGGTTGTTTTATAAGGCTGTGTTAATAGCTTCTGATGGTTTTAATGTAAATCCTAGTCATTCCTGTTCAGGTGTCAAAATACATTACTTAAATGTGGTCTCTGCTCAGACCTAAGTGCCATCTCATCTCTATATCATATCTCAGTTTCTTCCTTACATTACAGAAAGGAAATACAGATGTTGAATGTAGAAACGGCATGAAGAAGAATTCCAAAATGATTAAAGGTTTGAAAAATAATTATTAAGAGAAAATGTCAAATGGATTTGGAGAGTTGCCTGGCCACTTCCCTGCACCCACATCCATCCAGAATCAATCTACTTCTCCTTTCCCCATCTGGAGGCTCAGCTCTCCTCCTGCTCTGGAATCAAGCCAGCCCACATTGGAAACTAAATGAACGCTGCATCCATTTCTTACCCAATAGATCCAAGCTAAGTATGTTTCCTGGTCCCCATACCTGGACTCGTGTTTTAGTCCTTTTGCTTGTCTTCTTACCTTGTTTGTATTACAAGTTTCCTCTCTTTTTGCCTAAATTTGAGTACTTGCTTAAACTTATTGCCTAGGTAATCAATTTTCCTGTTTTTTTAAATTGTTAGCCTATGCTGCCATTCTGTCTTCTCTGCAGAATATCTATCTTGAGCTCCCATTTCACTCAATGTTCTAAGTGATTTGATAGCATATTTAGGTGTTTTTTTTTTTAAAAAGGTCTGTCCATTCACTACTACTTGAACTTCCTAATGTGAAATCTTCCATAGTTCTGTCCAAGTTAACTATCTAGACACTGATTCCAGCAGAATCTTAAGATAACAAGAGATGCTGAATATCAATCCTGTACTCTGACAACTTTTTTTAAATCAAGAAGTAAGAGACAATAATTTTAAGTTAATTATAAGTGACCTTTACTTTATGGTGAATTGGAAATGTTTTTACAGCATTTGGAGATATAACTTGAATGAGAGATTAGAACAAGAAATTTAGACTTGGGAATCATTACACTTGTCTGATCGTGTTACTCCCTCTTGCCCCATGGTAAAAAAAACACTGTTGCCTGCAAGTGTCCCTCCAGTTATACTAGAGCATTTATGACCCTCTGTAATCTGTATGCACTCCTTTAAATCCCCAAATGCCTCCTTCCCCTACTCATATCCTGTAATCTAGCCAAACTAGGCTTTTGCTTTAGTGCCTAATCCTTCATAATAGTCACCTTGGTGCTTTTGTTCATTCTGTTGCCTGTATGTACTTGGAAATATCCTCTCCTCTCTATCAGAATTCTATCTCTCTTTCAAGGCAGATTCCAAATGTCAGTTGGCCCATGACTCATTTTCTCTTCTCCAATCAAACATCATCTCTTCCTCCTTTCAGTTCACATAGTAATTTTAATTTGTTTTGTTCTCTCTTTTGGCATCTATTCTTAAATTCTATCTTGTATTATTGGTATATGATAAAACCCAGTTTAATAATAATAATACCTACTTTTTTAACATTATTGGGAGATTAATAAAATAATTGTAGGTAAGTCTACGCAATAGGCAAGCTGGTCTCTTTTTTCAAGGTCCAGCTGCTAAAACTAACCCAACCAGATTTTGGATGCCACCTGGTGGTCAGGGTCTGTTAAAGCTTAAATATCAGTGGGGGTTATTCTGGGTCCTGTGGTTGGCTCAGACTTCCAGGACAGTGGCAGCAATTTCAGGAATCTTTTCTTTGGCTAGAGCCCATTTTGGCAGCCTTATCTAAGAACTCTGGCTGGGAGAATCCTGGGAATGCCAGGACACTCCCTCTGCTTTCCCATTTAATGAAACTGAGTTCCTTGCCATGTCTGCCTAGTCTTTCCTACCCCATCCACATTTACTCAGTCACCCCCAGAAAAGAAGAACTTTAATTTTAACCACATCCTTCCCCAACTAGTATGAGGAAGGAGCCTAGGTAGCATGTAGGAGCCAATTGTAATTATTTTAAATCCCAATTTGCTTTACTTCCAAGCTACCTTTTCATAGGATTTTACTATTTTATATGTATTTTATATATATGACATAGTTGGTTTCACCAAAGCAGGGGATTATTTTTGTAATCTATCAGTAGTTAGCACAATGCATTCATATACTTTGTGCTTAAAATATTTTTTATCGGATTGGCACTGACACTGACTGAGTTCACCAAGCAAGAGCGTTTATAGATGGTGTATTTTCTTAGAAAGAAGTGTAGGCAAAGCTAGTAATGTCAAAGACGGAAGAAACCACAATACATTTGCTCGCAAGGTGAAAACACCACACATACCTGAGCAAGTCGCATAATCACAGTGAGTCTCAGTATCATCTTTAAAATATTGATATTAAAGTCTACCATACAAGGCTATTTTTCATGTGGCAAACATTTATTGAACACCTATCATTTGTCAAGGACTTGGTGTTGGGCATACCTCAGTGAACAACACATAGTTGCAGCTCATAGCATTTCAGTGTAAAGTAGGATTGTTATTTAATGTTTTATCTATTAATGTGTATTTTAATATCCTAGGCTGCTCAAGCCAATACTACAAAATGGGATGAATTAAACAATGGGAATTTATTTGTTTATGGTTTTGAGGCTAAAAGAAAGTCCAAATTAAGGCATCATCAAGATGATGTTTTCTTCATGAAGATTGGCATTCTGGAGCTGGCTGCCAATGATCCTTGGTCCTTAGTTCGTCACATGGCAAGGCACATGGTGGCATATCCTGGTCTCTCCCTACTCTTCTGGTTCCATTGATGTTCAGCTACTTGCTTTCTCTGGCTTCCTTTTTCTCCATCTGAATTTCACTCTCTCTGTAATGTACTCCAGTAATAAGAATAAGACCCATCATGATTGATGTGGGCTACACCTTAACTGAAGTAACCTCATCCAAAGGTCCTGTTTACAGTGGGTTCACACCCACGGGAATGGATTAAGATAATGGTTTTCTGGGATCACATACAGCTTCAAACCACCACAATATGTTAAGGGCGTAGTTTATATAAACATAATGAAAATCCCTCTGAATCTTAATGATTTAGAAAAAAATCCGTGGGTTTTCAGAAGTGATCAATAAAGGAGGATGTGTATTTATAGTCCTTTTCGCTAAGCATCAAGGAAAATTTGTCCAGCTAGAGGTAAACAGGGAGCTACTTTTAAATGTTATGGGGTAGGCAACACCTTTGCTATATGTTTTCAGGAGCATTGGCGCCCCTTCCTCAAAATTTCCCTCAAATAACTTCCTTATCTACCTGCTCTGTTAGCTCAAACTCCACCTTAAGAAAGACATTTCTGCATGTGAGTGTGTGCATGTGTGTGTTTTAACTCATCACAACTCCAAGAGTTTATTTTGAAATTGAAAATACTCCTCAGGGATAAACACATTAAATTATTACCACTTATAGTTAGTTTGCCTGATTCCTTGCTTCTCGGCACCTAGCTGAGACCACTGGGCAGCCAGGAGCAATGTGCTCTGCACTGGGGCTAATCGCCATTTCAGTACTTACAAAATTTCAAATTCCTACTCTCCTTTTGTTCTGCTAGTTTTTACTTTTTGTTGTTGTTAGCATGTCTTATCAGTAATATTCTGCTTTTGAA
>JAQZBX010047854.1:0-20365 GCA_029593785.1 Cabassous unicinctus | reverse complement strand
GTCTCCAAAATCCAAAGAGGCCAACTAAGTGTTGTGCCTCTTTTTTGGTTGTAGGAGGGGCCAGGTGCAACAGCTTATCCTTTACTTTAGAAGGGATATCTCGACAGGCCCCACACCACTGGACACCTAGAAATTTCACTGAGGTGGAAGGACCCTGTATTTTTGTTGGATTTATCTCCCATCCTCTCTCACACAAATGCCTTACCAATAAATCTAGAGACCTTGCTACTTCTTGCTCAGTAGGTCCTATCAACATGTTATCATCAATATAATGGACCAGTGTGATGTCTCGTGGAAGGGAGAGACAATCAAGGTCCCTGCGGACAATATTATGACATAGGGCTGGAGAGTTGATATACCCCTGAGGCAGGACAGTGAAGGTATACTGCTGGCCTTGCCAGCTGAAAGCAAACTGTTTCTGGTGGTCCTTACTAATAGCAATTGAGAAAAAAGCATTTGCCAGATCAACAGCTGCATACCAGGTACCAAGCTGTATTAGTCAGGGTTCTCTCGGGAAACAGAATCAACAGGAGATATCTGTCAATAATATGAGATTTTAAAAGAGTCTGTCATGCGACCGTGGGGATGCACAAGTCCAGGTTCCGCAGGCAGGCTGCAAACTAGGGGCTCCGATGAAAGTCCGATGAAAGGTCCTTGATGAGTTTCTGGGATAAGTTGCCTGTCCAACTACAAGCTGGGGAATTCTCTCTGAATGTTGAAATCACTTCCCCTTTTAAGGCATTCAACTGATTGGATAAAAGCATCACACATTGATGATGCAGTCTCCCTGATTAATGCAGATGTAATCAGCCATCCACTCAATAGTGATTGAAGTCCATAAATGTTCTTTTATTACAATTAGCCCAGTGCTTACTGGAACAAACACCTGGAAACAATTACCTGGCCAAGTTGACACATTAACCTAACCATCACACACTTCAATAGCATTGGGTTTTCATTCTCTTATTGGGCATCACTTGTAGGCATCTAAAACCCAGCTGATCCAAAACTCAGCAGAACTCAATTTGTTTCTGCCTGTACTTTGATATCCTGCAAACCCATCACTCTTCTACATTTTCTACCACAGTTAATAACCTTAACAGCCACAAAATTCTCTCAAATTATGACCTTCCTCACAGCCATCTTGGTTGCGTCTTTCTCTTTGTATAAGCTGAACATCCAATTTGTCTTCAAATCCTGCTCGTTCTTTCTCTCTCAAGTATAGAACACCCCTCACTTCTCTGGCTCAGGTCGTATTCTTACCATTTCTTCCCTGGACAAATACAACAGTCTCCTAAATATTCCACCTTTCACGCCACATTCTGATTCTAAAAGCACAAGTGTGATCATGTCAATTCCTTGGGCAAAACACCTCGGGCAAAACCCTTATCACATTTCCCTTTGTCTATGATGTACTCCTGGTAGGGGCTGAACCTCATTTCTCCACCATCCCACGATACCTGGCAAGGTGGATGCTCAGGATTTATTAATAATCTGCAGGCCTGTTCATCCTGGTTACATATCCTGGCTTTTGTTATTCTCCCTCAAATCTGAGTCTGAAGGGGAATAATTACCTTCCATTTTCTGGCCAGGAAAGCAAGAATATTTTGCCAACATGCTTTTAGTGCCACTTCCACAGGCATCAGAAAATACTGGCATGACATTAAGTATTCTAATATATGTTACAATATTGATATGACACTAATGCAGGTAACACTCAAAATCATTTCTGTTCAATAAGTGTATGAACAATCTCTTTGTGCTCTTTTGCTCAAGAGGTCATTTTGGATAACTCCACCCTAACTGAAGCTGCCCTTGGATCTCCTAGTCTCACATTAGATAATTTTGATGGAAACTTTTTCAAATATTCTATTGCTTCCATTTCTTGCATTTATTTAGGAAACATTTATTTAGCATCTACTGTATGCCTGCCACTATACTAGTGCTCAGAATACAAAGATGAACAGAACAGAATGTGGGCTTTGCCCTCAAGGTAGTACAGTAAAGAAATGGGAGAAAGGCGTTTAGATTTGTTCCTTAGGTTAGCAGTGCTCTTATTTCTTATAATTTGAAATTTGGATGTTTTAATTTCTTTTTTTTTTTTTTAATAGGAGTATGTTTTGTGAATGAAAGCTCAGGTTGTAAAGGTGTCTTAGATGTTTTTGTTGTATATGTCCTTCTCCCCCAGTGTTTGAAACAATTTTGAGTTTATTATTTGGAAATTTGGGGTTCAAAATAAGGCCTCCAGAGTAAAGAAAATCACTCTCCTTAACATGTATTTCTATCATTTACAAAGATATATCACATTATCTCAGTATTGAATTTTAACCTTGTATTGGATTCAGGCTTTTTAGAGGATACAAAAGAAAGTATGTACATCTTTAAGTGGAATATTTCTTTAAAAAAAAAAAACTACATTTATTTTCATTCAGATTTATACTGTGACATTGCCTAAGTACACATAGTTTTATGCAGAAAGTAAAAAAAAAAAATCCTTGCTTATCCAAAGAGCTTACTATTTATGTAGTGAAGAGATAGACCAAGTACAATTTTTTTATACATACCCACATGAGAATTACAATCAAGAGTGGCTCAGCTACGCATCGCAAGGCCTCTTCTCCAAGGCCTAGAAGAGAGGAGCCAAAAGTAGTGGTGGATACAAAGTAGACACAGCAAAGCTATTGGCTTTGCTCGTTGAGTTTAAAGACACATTTCCAGTTAGTCTCTTGGTATTGTTATCTAGCATCATGTTCTGCTGGCTCGTCTGCATTTCTTGGTTTTATGATAGTTCAAGGAAAAGGACGTTGCTCCACAAGCCATATGTCTGCTGACACTGGCAGACTTAGCTCATAGACGTAACATCAATTAACATTTTCAGATCACACTGTAGATTTCTAAGCACTTATGCTTTTTTTTTTCCTCACCACAACCTGTGATTTTGTATATAAGTATTCAGAAGCAATGAGGACTAAGGATTCAGGGGAAAGAAAATGTGTTGAACTACCTGGACTACCTGGACCCAGGTAGAAAGGAAGTAGCTGGTAGAAGAAGTAATAGGAGAGATGATGAGGGAGGGAACGTGCCCAAGGGTGACCTTTGATTGCTTCTCAACTTTGCCTAGGGCTGGACTTGATTTTAGTGTAATAGACATCACTGTTCTCCCAGAAGCTGTCAGTGAATCTCAGAAACTCCTTGGACTGGTTGGTCTCAGACTGGCTTAAGGGAAGCCAGGATGATTGCTGATATTCACACTAAAGCAGCGAGGGGACTGTTATCTCTCCCCAGAGCCCTACTTAACAGCATCTCCTGTGTCTGAGGGTATTTCCTGCCTGGACCCGTGTTAAGTCGCAGCTGTAGCTCTAGTAAAGTCTTGTCAGCTCCAGCAACCACCAAGCCATAGAACATTCCAGGGCATTTAAAACAGCCCAGTGACTTTTCAGCCTAGTATTTTCCAGGCCATTTTTCCCATCACCTAGAAAATAAATACATCTAAATATTTTGTCACATGCAGTTACTGATGTCTGGATTTAAATATAAATAGATTTATAAAATTATAATTATTCTTTTAAAGTTGCTAATTTATGAAATAGTATACAGTCATTAAAAAAATACACTAACCAGTGATTCTTTCTTTGGTGCTTTGCAGTTTTAATAATAGCAATGTAATAATAGAAAAATAATTATATTGTAGATAACACTTATATAGTATTTACTGCAAACCAAACACAGTTCTAAGCTTTTTATAGATGTTAATTTTCAAATATTTTGACATATACAATCTAATTGGATCGTTTTAACAAACAAAGCTATGAGTTAAGCAAGGGTGGTATTATTCACATTTTGTGGATGAGAAAATTGAAGCTCAGAAAAGTTCAATGATTTCCTCAGCATCACCTTGCTGGTAAATGGCAAAGCTTGAAACATAATCCAGGTCTTCAGATTCCTAAATTGGTGTTTTTTCCAAACCACTTCTCTTTAAATAACATTATATATGTAATTGAGAGCAAGTGAGCATGATTTTCTTCACCTCCTTGAGTTCTAAGCAAAAAAATGAGAAAATCAGTAAGATAAAGAAAATGACATTTGCCTCCCTAAAGGACCACCAACTTTCAGCCCTGGAAGAAAGAACTGACAGTAAACAGTGAAGTAAAAGAAGCACCATATGTCTAGAACTGGGAGCTGGATGGACTGGAAAACAGAATGGAGTGGAGCTGGAACTCAGGAATACTGAAGAGCAAAAGGGAATATTAAGCCAATACAAAAATAATAAACTGTAAAGTTATATCTGAAAATTTTCACAAAAACCATGAAGGAAACCAAGATTTAACGTGAAACAAAAAGACTAGGAACATTTTTTTCTCTCATTTATTTATTCCATTTGTAAGATATTTAGATTTATAGAAGTCAAAAGAATCCAAAAATCAGTGTGGGTGAGAGAGAGAGAAGAAAGTGGAAAACATGTCTGTGGAAAGTCCAACTCTCTCACATACATCAGTACGTTCTTTAGGATATAAGCTATGTCAGTTTCTATACTCAGATTTCATTCCTAGCCACAGCAAAAATCACTCAAGAGGGAAGAGTTTAGAACTAAACATGGTAGAGAAAAAAATGGTTAAAAGGGCACTTTTTAAGTCCAGTGATGTCAGCCACCTCCCCTCCACCCCACCCTCCAGGCATAATCCCTGAGCAAATTTTAAATTGCTATTGCAGCATAAGGGTAGTTAAGAGGAGATATATGTTAGTTTCCAAAAGTTAAAAAATATTATCATGGTACCTTTTGGTGATTTTATTTTCTAGGATAGGATAAAATCTATGTCTCATAAAGACATAGGAAACAAGTAGTATTGCTGCTTCACCAATAACTGCATTAACTAAATAAGTCTTCGGGGAAAAAAATGAGAGGGGGAAACCTTTCTGATTATTGCCACTCCAAAATTACTACTATTTTCCATAACCTACGCAACTCAGCTGTCTAAGAAACAAAATCCAGCTGAAACTGAACCTTCAAAAAGTTTTCCTTCTACAATTTTTTCAAGGCCCAGAGTGGGATCTCTGTCATACTAAAGTTCCTTCTGGATGTCTGGAAAACGTCTTATAGTCTGGGAGACATTCCAAAATATGTGCAGTGACCATTGCCACAGGCGTGAACTTCTTAATGCATTTTGCAGAAATCTCTACCATAATGAAATTGATTGCTGTCTGAAAGGATTTTTTTTTTCCCTTTTCAAAATAGCAAGCAGCTAGAATATGCTTTTCTGATGTTTTATTACATCCTTAAGTATCTCATGTGGACTGAATGTGACTGGAGAAAGTTACTGCTCTGAGTTTGATATATAATGTCTAGTTTAATGTCTAGTGTAAACAATTTTTTTTTAAATTTATGGGTTAGGTGAATTAGAAAAGGAAAAACCTGGGTCCATGAAGACTACACATACAAAAATGTTATTGATTGCTAAAACTTAAGTTTCTGTCTAGTTTTCCTGCTACAGAAACTGAAATAAGGTCAGAGAATAAATATGAAGACATGACTTTTCAAGGAACAGGTGGAAATTGAAAAGAAAATGGAACCTGGAGTTTTGTGAGTGTGATTCTGTCTGCCTTGTCAAGATGGTATATGAGGATGGAAGAGGGGATTGAAGGACTTGTTGCAATACTTTTACCTAATAGTGACCAAGTTATTCAAGTTCCATAATGTTATCTTATTCATTGCATTGTGGCAAAGGAGTAAACTTGTGTCAAACAGTCAATACTTTTGTTTTTATTCATCTCATGCAAATAATTGCAAGCTGTCACCAGGCTTATTCTAATATCACATTAAAAAAGCCTGATGACTCAGAGAAGGGAAAGTGTAGGGAAGATACTTGAATCTTACTAAGGAAAGGACAGCAGGGACATCAATTATGAAATTTGTAATTCTCATTTTCATAGTAGTTTCCATATCCTTTCTAGAAGTAGGAAGGTTGCTCAGTCCTGGGTTATCAATTGCACCTCAGCTTTTAAAAAATTGAGGCTAGTCACTGCTGCTGGAAGATTTCTTCCTGTCAATGATTCATATAAGCCAACTGTCAGGAGTTTTAAAGTTCTTAAATAGAAGCTGATGTTCATATTTTACTGTTGTGCAATCATGCAGGTATTTCCTATGACACATAAAATAGATTTTTCAGAAAAATTAACCTATTTCCTATCTTTGAGCAAGCCTTTCTTCTAACCTGTCCCAAATTATCTACTGAATTGTAAGGGTCACATTTTCTAATTAGTTCAATGTTAGATGTATATGTGAGGTGAAATTTTTATTTTTATGGTACACAGGTTACCTTAGGAGGAGGTATGAGATGCAATATAAAAAACCTAAATCTTTTGCTTCATTTTGTCACCAAAGACTGAAAAGGAAGCAGAAAAAATATGCACACGTTAACTTATGACCTTAGAAATTATTTATTAAATGCCATACACTTAGTTTAAGAGATGGTGATCAAATAATTCTAATCCATACTGAACATGTGATTCCAGAAACAGGCAGAATAAAGGGTGGAAAGCTCCCTAGTCAGACCAGCACTGGAGATGAGAGAAAGTGCTCTTTTACCTTCTCATGTGTTCTTACCTCACTTGTGCTCACAAAGCTTCCTTTCACTTAAAATTGTAACATGTTAGCATTGGGAGAAACCTTAGAGATCATTTTGTCAACAGCTTCTTTTGATAGATAAATGAAACCAAGGCCTAGAAAGGTTAACTAAGTTGCCCTTAGGTCAAATACCTTTTTGAAGGAAGAGAATCTGAATCTCAAGAAGTGTGTTTGTGGCCTACCAAATCCAATGTTCTTTCTTCTCTTCCCATACACTGTCCTCTCTACCTAACTCTTCTTTCCCTGAACAATAAGAGAGTAGCAGCAGTAATTCTACCATCAACAGGACAGGGCAACAATTGATTTTTTTTTTTTTTTTTGCAGCAATTGGTTTTTTAAAATATATTTTTGTTACAGAAGTTGTGAACTTGCAAAATAATCATGCACATGTGTAGAATTCCCATACAACACCCCTTCATCAACACACCACACCGTGGTGGAACATTTGTTACAGATTATGAGATAATATCAGACTATTACTGATAACTATGGTTCATAACATACATTTAGCATATTTTTCCATACCCCCCATTATTAACACAGTACATCTTTTGCATTGATGTAAGAATATTACAGTATTGCTGTTAACTATAGTCCATAGGTTACATTAATTTTATTTTTCCCATGCTTCTCCACTTTCCCACCACCCTGCAAAAAAAGTGATATACATCTGTTCTATTCCACAGAGGGCATTCTTGCATTTGTACTAATAACCACAATTCTCATCCACCTTTGGGTTCACTGTATTACAGCAATTGATTTTTAGAGGGAGCCCCTTGCACACAAACCAACTATGATTCAGGCCAACAGAACTAGAAATGACCACCTGGTCTTGCTTTATTCATTATGCCTGCTTCTGAAATTACCTCTTTATAGAAACCACTTTGACATCGTTGGTTAAAAGTCATTGTTAGAAGAAGGCACCAAGAGGCTTGGGGGGCATCCAGTGGGCTGGTAACGTTGTTTCTTGATCTGGGCACTGGTTACATGGAGCATTTAGTTGGTGAAAATTCTGTGAGATGTGCATTTCTCGACACTTAAACAAAAAGTTAAAAAAATTTACAGAACAATTTAAAAACCGTTGTTAAGGAAAGCATATTGTCATCAAAGAAATTAAATACCTCTAAAATTATTTTACAAGCATATTTTAAAAATTTAAAACAGAAATATTTAAACAAAACTAGTCATCATTGTTTGGCATGACCAGAGGGTTTTTTTGTTTGTTTGTTTTGTTTTGTTTTTTTAATTGTAAAGCAAATCTAATCTACTCCTTCAGTTAGAAAGTTTTACTGGATGCTGGGTCTTTCCATCATTATGTCTAACTGCTGAAGGAACAATTAAAAAGCAAAAAACTATTAGATACATTTTACATCTTTATACAATGGGAATTATTCTAAATTAGAACTAACTCACAGATTCAGAACTTTTATTTTCATCTTCATTGGAATTTAGGTTTATATCTAAATACTATACATCTATTTCAAAATTTCCTGGTAAGGCATTAAAATTTCTTATGGAGTAAAATAAAACTTAGATAATTTAATGTACTAGTTATTTAAATATTGTGATTAACAAAAAAGTTTATTATATATAAACATGCATAAACATATCTTTTACACACATATATACTCACACAAAGAATTGCAATGCAATAAAATATAATTTACCACTAAAACTGTAGACGTAATTGAATTTGTGATGAGTCAGAAGAATTTCAGGATCTTGTAATACCTTAATCATTGTATACTGTTTTAGTTTGCAAAAGGCTGCCAAGACAATATACCAGAAATAGGTTGGCTTTTACAATGGGTATGGCATTTTGTGATTCTCTATGTATTCCAAAAATGAGAGATTATGTTTGTAAACTGGTCTGTTCCTCTGGGCATGACACCCTTTGATTGTATTAGATTCAGCTAACATGTCTTTGATTAAATTGTGTTAAAATTAGGGTTTTGATTTGACCAGTCAGTAGGGTGTAACTAGAGGTTGATTCCTCACCCCCTTGGTGCCTTCTTGGTGGCCTGATATATATCAAATGGGCACTCACTCAGGAAGACACACAAAAGAAGAAGATAAACAGAAAGAGAGAGTGAGCTCCACAGACACAGCATAGGAGAGAACTTTGATTCTGCAACCCCAGGAAGAGAGATGAGCCATTTGCCTGATAGCTTACAGCTGAACAGAACAGCTGGGTTGAGGAAGCCCAGAAAGAAACAAACCCTATGCCAGCCTGTAGCTGAGAGAGAAGGCTGAGCACTTGCAGAGATTGGCAACCATCTTGCTTCACGTGGCAACTGGCTTTGGTTAAGAAAGCAACCTTGAGTTGGACTCTTTAGGGCCTTGTAACTGTAAGCTTTTATCCCAAATAAATACCCTTTATAAAAGCCAACAGATTTCTGGTACTTTGCGTCAGCACCCCTTTGGCTGACTAATATAATGGGGATTTATTAACTTATAATCTTACAGTTCTGAGGCTGTGAAAGTGTCCAAATCAAGGCATCATAAGGGAATGCTTTCTTCCAGAGCTGTAGCTGTGGGCAATCAGGCATATGGCGGCGTCTGCTCATTTCTCCTCTCTCCTCTGGGCCTCCTTGCTTTCAGCTTCTGGCTTCAGTGACTTCCTCTCAGCTTTTGTATTCCATTAATTTCAGTTTTTGTCTCCTGGGGCCTTCTCTCTCAGCTTCTGGGGGTTTTTCTTTGTGTCTGCGGCTCTGCGGATTCCAGTTAATAAAGTACTCTAATAAGAGGATTAAGACCCACCCTGGGCTATGCCTTACTGGAGTAATCTAATCAAATGACCCTTAACTGAATCGAATCTAATCAAAGGTTATTATTAAAATTATTAGGGACATAATTTTCTGGAGTCCACAAAAGACTCAAACTACCACAAATACTATAGTTAATAGCCTGTAGATATGCAAAAATGGCAAGGAACAAGCTGTGATATAAGTTAAAGAGTAAGTGCATAACAGCTAACAGTGTAGATAGACTGATGAATAAATTAGTATTTATTAATTGTTAAAAATTAGCTGTTCTTTTCATTAGTAAGAATTAGAAAATGCTACTACCAGAAGTCAATGCATTTAAAATTAGTGTTCTCTTCTTTTCCTTTTCCAGCTTCCAGTGGAAGGCATATTGATCAGAGAAAAGACCAAGTAGGCAAAAATTCAGAAAGGAAATCTAAGATATAAGGTGCCTGAGTAATCTATTCTTTACCTAATAAAGATTCACCTATGTTGAGATGAAGTAAATAACATTAGGAAACTGGTAATGATTTCATAAAATAAACAAGATGCAAATATTTGGAAGTTGTTAGGTACTCAACAAACAACCAACTAAGCACACTTGAAAATACATGTTCAAATATTTTAGTTAAATATTTTAGCATTGGTTTTTAACTGTCATAATTCTATGTGCCTGGTAACTGGCTAATATGTGCAGCTCTTTTAATATTAATTATTTCCAAACCAATTGGTCAGAGACCATGTCAACCTCAGGTTTGAATAGCACTTTGCTTCCTGTTGGCTCTTAGAAAATGTAAAATAACAATGCTCTCTGGAAATGCTGGCATCTGATAACCTCTCTTTGGATTACAAACTTAAATTCTTGGTCACAAGTAGTATGTGCATTTGCCTCTGCACTCACAGGCACAGATCTCTATGTGCATCAAATAAGGCACCCTTAGTGGGAAAATAATGATTTCTGAATGTAAATGAACCCAAAGAGGATAACATAGACTTAGGGAAATTTTCAAGCACCAGTATTTATTACATATGTGTGTTTTAGATTAAGAAGCAATCCAAAATAGAAAATCAGGGACCCTGAATTTTGCCAGAGCAAAATTTGGAAGATTAAAGAATGAATTAAATAAAACCAAATAGCTAAAACAAGAACAATAGCTAAAATAGGACAACATTTTAAGAAAGATAAAACTGAAAATTTCTCCCTCAAATTATATGTATCCACAAGTTGGGCTCCATAGTTGCTTATCTTCTACTGAAAACTACAAGTTCGGCCTTTATCTGCTTGTGAGATGGAGCCAAGGTGACTGCTACATTAGAAACTTATCTATAGAACCTCTGTGGGAATTTTTATTCACTGTGACTTTCACTTTTGAACAGTATTGGCTTGTATAAATCCTGAAGAATTATAAAACCTTGAGCCATTTTCTCTAAAATACTTGACAATTCAATTGATAATTTACACTTAATACTCTGTAAGAAAGAAGGAACTAGGTCAGTAGTTACTATAGATACATGCTTTTCAAACCATCTTTCAAGGAAACAGAATCCTAAGAGAACCTGAATAATATGGAGAAATTTAGTCATTTAGTTATAAAATATAATGCAGAATTCTATATCTCATCCAAATATAGTCTCTTTATATACTGGGAAATCACATTCCAGAATGACTTCTCCGTTCGAAGGTATTATTCTCTTGGAAGATTCATGTATATCTTATACAATGTATCTCTAAAAGTGCTTGGAGACAACTCTGCGATAAAATTTGTAGTACTTTGACTTCTTTTTCAAGTCAGATATGTTTGACCACTACAGTCATAGCATGGTACATCAACTGGTGGGCATTGACCCTCTTAGTCTGAAAAATTCCCTACCAGTTAAAAAAGCAAAACCAAAAACCTGGCTTCCTCATTTGTGATGCATGCATAATAGTTGACCAGACAAAAGGCTTCAACTCATCAGATTCCATCTGCAGCTAAAAACTTATCTTATTGTTCTCTAACTTCAAAATCTTAAAGTTATTCGGAGACAATCAAGGCTAAATTAGAGAAACATGAATAATTCCTTGCAGTAGATATTTCTTTCCTATAAATGGAATTTAACTACTTGGACAAATGTAACATTCTTTTCACCTCTATGAACACTAAAGCTTCTTTAGAGCAAATGTAGAGCAGAAACATTAGGGAGAAAAGAAAATATTTATGTATATGTGTCTTTGTGTGTGTGTGTGTGTGTGTGTGTGTGTGTGTATTCTTTTAATCCCATCTCCTCCAACCACACAATTGTTGAATATATCTGTGACCTTTGTTTATGCTTAGATTTGAAATCTAGAATAAATCAAATATCCCACATAGATATTTTCCCTCTGTACTTGGATCCTTATCTAGATATTTGCCATCATCAATGAGTTCTGGAGATGGCATGAAAACTTCACTTTCCATATATTTACCTGATTTACTCTGAACTTATTTACCGACATCTCATAAGAGCTTTTCCTTGATGATGCCAGAATAGATACAGGACCCTCCATTTATTCCCCAAGCTACTCTGTATGTGGTTAAAAATTTTACTAAGGCTTAGAGTTTTAAAAAGAAAACAGAATTTATAACATAATAAAGGAAATATTAAAACAGATATCAGACATCACTTCTCCCTAGCGTCCATGAGCTACACATATACCTTTGAAAGTCTTATTTTTTACCTTATGGCCACTAGCCATGTTCCTAGGATCCAGTCCTTCCTGCCCCCATGCAGCTGAAATTCATTCATTTACTTATATGTATAAATGAATTCATATATATATACATAAATAAATGAATGAATGATATAAATAATTTCATCTGACTATTAGAAAACCACAATTTCTAATATTTTTCATCAGGTCATTTCCAGACTTCACAAGAGCCTCACTTTACTAATTGAGGTTATATAACTTCATTATTTATTACAATGGAAATGGGATCTTTCCTAGAAAAATAATGTTCTGATTAGAATGACAGCTCACCAGCCCTTCACCATATAGTGATACTTAAAATATTCTGACTTCACTCCAACCTCCTACTGCCCAACCTTTTAACACCACCAGTATTCCCTGAAACATTCTTTACCCTCTGAGATAATTGAAAGCTCTTGATGGCTCTTTTGGTGCAGAAGTGAGTGAAGATTCAATAAAACATTTAAATAGGGTGGAGGTCTTCTTTTCATTAGAGATGAGCTACCGAGTCCAGTTTTGCCTTCACACTTTATTTTCTTCTTCTCACTGCCTCTTAGTACATCACTTGTTTATTCTGTTCCCTCATTTCTTTCTCTTTTTCTCCTGACCAATTTTGTTCCTGGAAAATCGATTCAGCTATTTTTTGAGACTATACTACCGGGCAGTGTTTTATTCTCCTTGCTTGTTTTCCCCACAGCCTATCAACCAAACTTCATTCTATAGTTGATTTCCTGTTGGGGGAAAATAACCAAATGAGAGAAATAGATAAAGCTTTAAAAGAAATGTCATGAGGATCACGGGTACTATTTGCAAAAATATCAAACTACTGGTCTTCATATGTTTTTTTAAATCATATTTTAAAATAGAATGGCCAACAGCTATGTCTTCCTTGAATTATTAAGCTAATTTTATAGTGAATTGTGTTGTTTGTTTGTTTTTTTAAAAGATTTATTTGTTTATTTATTTATTTATCCCCCCCTTGCTGCTTGTGTTTGCTGTGTCCATGTGCTGTGTGTTTTTTCTGTGCCTGCTTATCTCCCCGCTGCTGTGAGGTCTTGCTGCATCAGCCCACTGCACTGCGCAGGCTGGCCTGCCCTCACAAGGAGGCCCCAGGAAGCGAACTCGGGGCCTCCCATATGGTAAACGGGAGCTCTATCAATTGAGCCACACCCACTTCCCGTGAATTGTGTTTTATATTCAGCATATTTTAGATAATAAGATAGAGGGAAATTCTACAGTATTTTTATTCCTGCTGGTGCAGATTGTGGACTATAATATCTGGCATCTGCTAATTGAAAATTATTCCTTTGTGTCCAGAAGAATCCTTTAACTTAAAAAATTCAGTTTTGGGGAGCAGATGTGGCTCAAGCGGTTGAGCGTATGCGTCCCACATGGGAGGTCCCAGGTTCAGTTCCCGGTGCCTCCTAAAAAAACAAAAACAAACAAACAACAAGCAAAACAAATGAAAAAACCAACTTAGGGAAGCTGATGTGGCTCAGTGGTTGAACGCTGGCTTTCCCACATACGAGGTCCCAGATTCAATCCCTGGTCCCTGGTACCTCAAAAAAAATTTTCAGTTTTATTCTATAAATATAATCACAGTGGTATTCTAACACAGAGAGGTACCTTAGCAATCAAGTGGGAAGAGAGTGAAAGAAAAACAATAGCATAATGAGCCAGACTTATTTAAAAAAGCAAGTAATAAATAGTGTATACCCCAATCAGAATTAAATAGTGAGACTGATATACACTAAGTAATTAGATGGTTTAAGTTTGAATTAAGTATGTGAAGAAATAATAAAAGTGAGAGAACTGTGTATCTTGTTATTCTGGCAAAATTAAAATTAATCAAAATAAGGGTAAGGAGGTCTGAGCATTTGATGTAATTTGTGGGTTCATGGTAAAAAGCTGAAGAAGACAACATTTTAGAAAGTTTTTTATTGGCAAAATCTGATTTGCATTAATGTGAGGTTGTTTATAATCTTTATATATCCCAGTTAATGTGACTGTTCACATATTTTGCTACAAAAACACTAATGTAGGGAGTTTTCAATATATAGCATTTGTCATATTTATAAACAAATATTACCTTTATAAATTCTGATTTCTGAAACATGTGATCTCAGGGACTTCAGAAAAGGAATTGTGGATTTGTATAACCATCATCATTGAGAGAACTCTAAGAGGTATTATGAGTTATCTAAAAGTCCTCTTTAATCGGGGAATTCAGTAGCTATTTTCTGAAGTGGTTAAATCAGGAAGTGAAAGTGTAAGCTTCTTTAGGGCTATGGAACAGAAGAGCTAAACCAGAACCTAAAAAAGAAATAGTCTCTGGAAAGTGGAGAGAGATGGGGTGGGAAACTTGGCTTTTCTTCATATGTTCTTCCAAACTCTTTGAACTATCATCTGAATGTATTTTGTTTTTAAAAAATTAAATCAAGTATTTCAACAAACTTACCTTAGGTTTACAAAATATGCTAGAGAGTAGAAGATTCTGGAAATGTAAAAATTAAAACCTTTAAGTGTTCTAATATGGAAAATGCACTTGTATATAACTAAGCAATACACAACAATGTGAACAGAGAAGAGACTACCATTTTTCAAAACTGAGAAAGAGTATGAATAGATGTGAGTGTGAGCATTTGGGAGTGATGGGCCTGGTGGACTGTGGGAAAAGGATGAAGGGGAGGCTTGTTAGAACTCAAAGGCCTGAATCTGAGTGAGATAAGAAGGAGATGGAAATGGGGGCAAAGATATAGCAAAGGTCAGGAATTAGAGTGCTTTTCCATGCCCTCCTGTAGCCAGAGAACACTGGCTAGTAGCTCCTTTAATTTAAATCTTTCTTCCCTAGCAAAGAAGCTGTTCAGATGGTAGTTGTTTCTCTGGAAGAGAGAGAGGAGGAGGAATGGTACATTTTACATAGGAAACTTATGTCTTAATTTTACTCTCAAAATGGATGACTATGGGAAAAGATACATGCACAGGAAAATTTTTCAAGAAATAACTTTCTCTAGATTGCAAGTGAAATGGAGTAAGTGAAACATGGGTTATCTGACCAGGATCTTAAAGTAGGTGGGCCAACTAAATCACACAGGTGGTCTTCAAGGATATCCCTATAACCAAAATTCACTGCACTAATCCAGCCTTAATATTTTAAAGGCTTGAATAAATATGATGAAGTCATTAAAGAGAAAGGTTGTTTTCTTCCAGACTCATCTTGGCAGCTGTAGCAGCTGTGGTATCTCTTCAAACACCCAGATTATAGGTTAAACCTTAAAGTTGAGCCTTTGTGTTTTAGACTAGATAGAAATTTCTTGAAGTTCAGGCTTTTGATACAGCAGAGATTATGGCATAGGAACTATATGCAAAGTGATTAAAATGGAGAGTGATCAGGTGCATTATGAATAAAAAAGTAAAGAGTTAATAGGAAAAAATATGGAAAATGTGAAAAATTCTCCAAAGAGAGCTCAACAAGCAATGCTTCAGGTCTGTGTAGAGTTAAAGAGTACACTTGGGAGAAGCAGTGAGGTCCCTGACAGGTGGCAGGGGAAGTAAGTTGACAGATGAGCTTTACATTTCTTAAAAATTTTGTCTTTATCTCAGAGTTCACAGAGACGGATGAGAAAGGAACAGATGTCAGAAACAGCAGTGCTTCTTAGGGAAGATTAAATGGTAGGGGAAACGGAGATCACATTACCAAATAAGACAGGAAGGGAAACCAGTGTGTCTAAGTGGGACTGAATGGAATGACCAGGTGGAATTTGGATCTGAAGTTTGAGGGGATATCATATTAAAGCAGTAAACATCAAGATATCACGATGTAGCTGGCTGGGATTCCATTAATTGATGATGATACTAGGCAATTCTTTCTTTTGTTAATAAACTAGTGCCATACAAGATTTTTAAAAAATAAAGTTTTCATTTTTAGATATGTATATTGCTCCATTTCAGAATTACTGGGATATTGAAAGTATTGTATATATTGGGAAAAACTAGGGTTTAGGAAGACGTGGGGTTATGCAAAAGTTAATTGGAGAGTAGGTGTTGCAAGTTGATGTGGAGACAGTGGCCACTGGAGGTACTGAAGGCAGGGAGAGGGAAAAAGAGGTGTAATATGGGGGCACTTTAGGGACTCGGAATTGTCCTGAATGACATTGCAACGACAGATACAGGCCATTATATATCCTGCCATAACCTACAGAATTGAGTGGGAGAGAGTGTAAACTGCAAAGTAAACTATAATCCATCTTTAGTGGCAGTGCTCCAAAATGTGTTCATCAATTGCAATGAATGTACCACACTAATGAAAGAAGTTGTTAATGTGGGGAAAAGTAGGAGCTGTGGGGAGTGGGGCATATGGGAATTTCTTATATTTTTTATGTAATATTTTATGTAATCTAATTATCTTTTAGAAAAAAATAAAATATATATTTTTAAAAAAGAGTTAATTGTATCACTTTATGTTACTTTTCATTCATTTCTCTCCCTCATTCTACTGCTCTTCTCTCCCTTTATTCATATTTTCTCTTCATTGGAGGATGAGGAGGTGTGGAAACTCAGAAGTGGTATTCAAAGAAAAAGAATTTATTATTAAGAGTATTGACCATACTATTTAATATAGAAAATATTGACCATACTATTTAATATAGAAAATATCTAGAAAATGAATCAGCAAAATGTTCTTTCATACATCTAACCTATGTCTTTCTTATCATTATTTTAAAATAACAATATTCATTTCTGAGAATAATATAAAGCTAATTGAAATGTGAAACAAAAACCCTATAATGAACCAAATGACTATTTATAGCAGTGGTTTTTGTAATATATTGTCATATTCCATTTTTTACCTCTCTACATTCTGATATTTTCTAGTCAGGGGAAAAGACCCTAAATCATTTTGTGCAGTTAAAAATGCTAAATCACTTACTCTCTTTACAAACATTTATTAAACTCATTATGTATGAGATACTGTTGTGAGAGCTAGACATATGGAGAATAGGGCATAGTTCCCGTCCTCAAAGAAACAATATGAAAATAAAGTGTTGTAAGTTCCCTGATAAAGGTACATATGCGTAGGATACAGGGGAGCATAGACGGGTTGGGAGATAAAGATGGGAAGATGGGAGACATCCTACAGAATAGGATACTTGACCCAACTCTTGATGGATGACTATGTATTCACTAAGGAAACATTTATATAAGAAATGTATTCATTTAAAATTCTGGTCTACTTATTAAAGATCTTCTTAACTGAAAGAATTGGGGCTAGAAGTTAGAAGACCTGGGCTCTACTTCTAGCTGACCCCTAGTTAGCATTGTGACTTTCAGCAAATCACATGCCCTCTTTAGCTCTCAATTTCTTCATTTGTAAAAAGGACCTTAGGTCATATCAGTAATGAACGTCATTGGTGGTTTGAATACCACAGTCTAAGTGGTGGTTCTAGTTAAAGCAAATGGTGCACACTGTAGCAATGGGAAGGGAAAGGATGACTTTCTTTGCCTCAGTAAAGGAATTCCTACATTTTTATCTATCCATTCTACTAATACTAATTAAACATCTACTGTGTGTTTTCTGTGTCTGGAAATGCTTTTTACCCAGATATCCACAGTGCTTTTTCCTTTACCTCCTTTACATCTTTACTTAATGGTCATCTTCTCATGAGGCCCTCCCCTTCTTCACTATTTAAAATTGTGCATGCACATACACACACACACTCTAATTCCTCATTTCATGCTTTATTTTTCTCCGTAATACTCATCACTTTCTAATATTCTAAAACATTCATTTATTTATTATTATTATTACCACCTATTAGAAGGTAAGACCAGGGCAGGGATTTTTATATGTTTTGTTCAATGTTGTATTCCTAACACCTATAATAAGACATAGTAGGCCCTCAGGAATGTTATTCAATTGTTGATAATCAACAACTGAATGAGGGATTCTAGGATGATTTTTTAAAATTTATTGTTGAAGTAGAAATGGGTGAGCAAGGAGGCTTGAAAGTGAGAAATGGTAATGAATCTAAGGCAGTAATTTTCAAAAGTTTTGAAAGATAGGATCTTTGCTTCACATGAAAACTTATGTAGAAGTCTTATCATAAAAGATAAAGTGTAGACCTAGTCTGGATGAAGCATGTAGGAAGAGCATGGCCCAGCTTGCTTTTCTCCTCTCTGATTAAGGTGGTCTCTGAAGAGGCTCTGCACAGCTTTTCTCGAATTTGCCTAATCTCAAAAATCACTTGTTAAAAATATAGATCCCCTAACTTCCTCCCCGAGAAAGGAATGAGAGTATAGGAGGAAGTTATTGAAGGGGCAGGAGTTTGTACCAAGGATTGTGATTATAGATAAAAGGAAATAGCAAGAACTTGGGAGGCTAAGTAGAGAGATAGGTTAGTAAATGGGCAAGGGGTCTACCAAGTAAAGTAATTTTGATGGTGGTCAATCACACTCTTGTCTCCCACATAAGAAGAAAAAAAATCGAATCTTGGTCTGGGCTGAGAATCAGATATGTTTAAAAAGAGAAAAACAAAGCCATATTTAGGGATTTGTTTTGTTGAATTTTATTATTGACAATGGTGCCAAAGAACCAACATGCAACCACTTGAACTAAGTAGAACGTTAACAGAGATCCAGACATTCAAACATGTGATGAAGAGAAAATTCCACTGGTCAAAGACCTCAGAAGAGACAAAACTCAGTCATTCATTGAACACTAGTACGCAAAACTTAGAAAAAGATGTATTCATATTCCTTCTTTCATATTAAGTATTGATTTTTTTTTCTTTTATACTATCAGCAAAATGTAATTAAATTTTCTCATTTGAATTACACCACTTCTCCAGACAGTGGTCTGGAGACCTTTAGGCCCCTTTGTAAATACTTTTCACTATAGTTTTTATACCAGCTGTCTGTTGTGAAAAATTCTTTTATAACCTGTAATGTTTCACTCATTTATCCTTATATTTCTTTGCCTTCATTGAAATCTGACTTCCCTCGAAAGCATCACATCCCTCAAAACTATCTCAAATAGAAAGTGCTATTTTACCCATTCCCCTAGCTCCTTCTTGGATATCTCAAAGACTCCTCAACATTAAAATATCCAAAATGGAACTCATGACCTAGCTGAAATCATAACTTCTTTTCATCTATTTTTTCCCATCTTATTAATGTCACCTCCATAGCCAATCCTTCACTAAATCCCCATCAAATTTACCTTTTAAATAGTTTTAAAATAAATCATTCTCTTCCTTCTATTCTACAACCACCCTAGTCCAAGTTATCATTGTCGTCTGCTTCAACTACTGGAATAGCTTCCTACCTGTTCTACTGCCCACATCTGACCATCCTCTAATTCTTGAAAGTCTACTCTTGGTGTAGCTTCCATCAACCACTTCCTTGATATCCCCACTGCCATCATCCCATTTCATTATTAGAGCAGCCAAGACACCAGTTGCCTTTCCAGCATTTAGTCTAATGCCTGATTAATCTTCATAAAGCACACATGTTCCCCAACTTCCCCATTGCTTATTGAATTAAATCCAAATTTCTTAGTCTAGCATTCTCTTCACAGGAAAAAACCCTCTTTGCCTAACTATGCCTATCAAAATCCTGCCCCACCTTTAAGATGCTGATGCCTCTTCTGACCTCCCTCTAGCCTGATGAGTCCTTTATGTCCTTTGAACCCACATAAACTTTATTTCCTCTGTTACCAGAGAGTATAGACTTCCTTGAGAGTGAGTCTTACCACATTTTCTTACACTGTCTCTTGCATATAGCAAATACTGAATTCATTTAGTGAATTTTAGTAAATTTTATCTGAATAGTTTTTTTAGATTTTGAGTCAATTTGAGTAAAGAACTAAATTACTGAATTCATTTTAGTATTCTGGAGTTCCATAAAAATCAAATGGAAACCACCATGCATATAAAAGTATAACTGCACTATATTTGTTTTATTTCAAAGTGAGCCAGGTCCTTTTACCACCAGAGAGGAATAAAGGGGTTTAAGCTGAAATTAATGTTTTGATGAAGATGATGTAGATGGTAAGTTGACCTGAGGGAAGCAAAAAAAAACAAAAAAAATCAACTTGCCACATGTAGCATCAGAGACTCTCCATGATTGATGTTTAGTGACTTGGACATTCTCTTCAGGGCAAACTACTATTTCACTGCTTACTCACATGCATTCTGAGGCATAGGTTAATTTTAAAACGAGAACTCAAATCTATAAGGAACCTTAGACATTAGCTAGTTTGTGATTTTCAAATTTCTATCCTTTTTTTTT
>JAQZBX010047853.1:0-20371 GCA_029593785.1 Cabassous unicinctus | reverse complement strand
ATAATAATAATAATAATAATAAAAACTACAAAACAATATACCTTGTGAATATGGACACAAAAATCTTCAATAAAATATTAGCAAGTTGTTTTAGTTTGCTAAAAGCTGCTGGGAGCAATTTTCCAGAAACATGTTGGCTTATAATGGGAATTTATTAGGGTTAAAGCTTACAGTTCTGAGGCCATAAAAGTGTCCAAATCAGGCATCATCAGAGATGCTGTCTCCCTGAAGGTCGGGAGGCTGGCAATCCTGGACCCCTTCCAGATGGCAAGGCACATGGAGGCACCTGCTTGTCGGAGTGTCTGCTTTCTCCTCCAGACTTACTTGCTCCCTGAACTCAGCTGTGGGTGATCTAACATGTGGTTCATTTCTCTTCTCTCTTCTGGGCCTCCTTTCTTTGAGCCTTTTGGGGGCCTCTTTTTGAGCCTCTGTGCTCTGCTTATTCCAGCCTTTGGCCTACAGGACCTCTGTCTCAGCCTCTCGGGGCTTCTCTGTCTCTGCCACCTTTTTTCTGTGTGTCTCTGCTTTCAGTCCTCTGTTTATAATAAGGACTCCAGGAAGAGGACCAAGACCCACCCTGGATCACAGGTCACCGAAGCAATCTAATCAAAGGCCCCAACTGAATCTAATCCAATCCAAAGGGTTCCATACCAACAAGAATGGATTAACTTCAAAAATATGGTATTTTCTGGGATCCACAAAAAGCTTCAAGCTGTCACACAAGTTGAAACCAGCAATAAACAAAAGGAATAATACACCATGACCCAGGGGGTTTATCTGTGAATACAAAGCTGGTTCAATATTTGAAATCCATCAGTACAATTCATGTAGTAATACTCAATGGTGAAAAGCTGAATATATTATTTAAAACAGCTCCCTAAAAATGAAATACTTAGATATAAATCTAACAAAGCATGCACAGGATCCACATAACTAAAACTATAAAATGCTGACAAAAGGAATAAAAAATGACCTCAGTAAATGGTGAGGTATAAGTTGTTTATGAATTGGAAGTCTGAACATAGTGAAGATGTCAATTCTCCCCAAATTAATCTATAGCAGTAAGTTTTGTAGATATAGAAAAGATGATTCTAAACTTTCTATGTAAAATCAAAGGAACTAGAATGGTCAGGACAATTTTGGATGAAAAATAAAGTTAGAGGAATCAGACTGCCTGATTTTAAGATTTACTGTGAAGCTACAGTAATCAAGACAGTGTGGTATTAGTGAAGAGATAAATTCATAAGTAAATGAAACAGAACAGAGATTTCATAAATAGATATACACAATTATAACCAACTGATTTTGACAAATGCTCAAAGGCAATTCAATGGAGAAAGGACAGTCTTTTCAACAAAAGGCATTAAAAAAACTGGACATCCATATACAAAATAAATGAACCTCAGCCTGAACCTCATACCTTATAGCAAAAATTAACTCAAAATGATTCATAGATCTAAATGTAAAACTATAAACATTTTAGAAGAAAACATAGGAGAAAATCTTTGTGAGCTGTGGTTAAGCGAAGAGCTCTTAGACATGGCAACAAAAGCACAATCCTTAATAGGAAAAAATGTGATAAGTGGGATCTTATGAAAATTAAAACTTCTGCTTTTGTTCACACAAAAACCTGTACATGAATACTGATAGTTGTTCTATTCATAATCACCAAACACTGGAAATAGCAAAAATGTCCTTCAGTGGGTGAATGGATAACTAGACCATGACTATATCCATACAAGGGAATACTGCTCAGCAATGAAAAGGAAAGCACTATTGATACCCGCAATTACTTGGATGAATATCAAAAGCATTGCACGCAGTAAAAGAAGCAGTCTCAAAAGGCTTTGTACTGTATGAGGCCATTTAAATGACATTCCAGAAAAGACATACTATAGTGATGAAAAACAGAGGAGGGGTTGCTAGAATTCCAGGGTGAGGGGAGGATGTGACTGCAAAGGGAGAGCACAAGGAATATTTTTGAGGTGATGGAGCTTTTCTTTATCCTGAATATGGTGGTGGCTACACAAATGTATTCAGTTGTTAAAATTTATAGAACCAAGGAAAAAAGCCAATTTTACATTAGGTTCATTTTAAAAATAAAATAAAGCCATACACAATAGGATAAGGAGACTTTAATTCATCTCTTAAATTTGTTTTCTTATACTCCTGGGTTAGAAAAAGCAACAACAAGAAAAAGTACTGATTTGACTTTATGAAATCAGTAATTTCTGTAGGTCAGAAAATAGCATAAACAATATTAAAAGACAAGCAACATACCAGGAGAAAATATTTGCAGCATATTTAATTGATTAAAGATTAATGTACAGAACATATAAAAATCCCCTTTTAATCAAAAGGAAAAGACAAACGAACCAATAGAAAACTGCACAAAAGATTTGAAGAGGCAATTCCCAGAAGAAAAACCCAAATAGCCAATAAACATATGAAAAGATACTCAACCACAATAGTAATCAGGAAAATGCACATAAAAACAACGAGATGTTTTTCATTCATTAGATTGTCCAAAATGAAAAAGATGGATAATATCAATTGTGAACAAATATGAAGAAATTAGCTCCCTCTTCCACTGTTGGTGGGAGTGTAAATTGGATGGCATTCTTTTGGAAGACAATATGCCAATTTTAATCAAAATTTAAAAGCAATGCCTTTTTTCCACCCCGAGATGGCTCCCTCATCTGTTTGCTTGTTGTTTATGCTCATTGTTTTTGCTTGTTGTTTTTTCTTGTTGTCTGCTCGTTGCTTTTTTTGCTCATTGTCTTCTTGTTGTCTATTTTGCTTTTACTTTAGGAAGTACTGGGAACTGAACCAGGGACCTCCCATGTGGAGGGTGAGTGCTCAACTGCTTCAGTCACATCTGCGCCCTGCTCGTTGTTTTTGCTTGTTGTCTGCTTGTTGCTTGCTCATTGTTTGTCTTCTTTAGGAGGAACTGGGAACCTAACACAGGACCTCCTATGTGAGAGGCAGCCACTCAACTACTTGAGCCAAATCTGCTCCCAAAAGCAATGCCTTTTGACCCCACAATTTTCATTTCTAGGAATCTTTCCTAAAGAATATTTTCACAAATGCACAAAATGTATGTATAATGATGTACATTGTGACATTGTTTGTATTAACTAAAAAGTGTAAGCAAGTTAAATATTTATTGATGAGAAAATTAAATTAATTATAGTAAAGCCATATTATAGAATACTATTCAGGCATTAAAAAGAGGGAGATAGATTAGATTGCATTGACATGGAAATAGCTCCTAGATAGATTATGGGGTGAAAACTCAAGTTAGAGAACAATATGTATAACATGATGGTAATTTATTAAAAATAAAACAATTATAATATACATATATGCATATGCATATGAATATGCACGATTTATATATAACACACATGTAAATGTGTAAATTTAGGAAAAATGGTCTGGAAGGCTATCCATTACATTGATATCAATCGTTTCCTCTGAGATAGGTAGTTGGACTGGGAGTGGGCAGTGTGAATGGGGAGCATCAGTTTTCTAGCAGGAAGCAGTGCACTCAAATTAGAATAATTTGAGAAAGGTTTAATAATTCACAAAGATGTGGGTAGGTTGTATGGAGACCCAAACTGATAGTGCTGTGCCTAGGGCTAAAAACGTCATGTCTGTCACCAACTTGAACCCCATAGGAACTGCTTTGAGAGCAGCTGTGGTCTTTGGTAGAGGGACACAGTCTGTTTATGATGACCCCTCAGGGAGACTCTCGGTACAGGGGAATAAATACTCTGAGCATTCTGCACCCTCCTTCCAGTCTCCTGCAGGGGCTGAAGACTCCTAGAAGCCAGAGGCCAAGGGAGCCTATTGATGTAGTCCATAAGGATCAGGAGGCCCAGAGCACAGACCAGGGTGGAGAAGGGTGGAGAATGGGTGTGGAGAGTCAAGTGAGAGTTGACCTGCAAAGGCATTTTTATGCCTTATTCTGTATTCCTCTGTATTTTTTGAATGATTAACAATAAAAGTATATTACATATATAATTTTTAATGTAAAGAAAATAGGGCTAGCTTCCCATCCATCTTTGGAGCATGAGCCTCCAACTCAGAATGCACAGCATCTTCACCCAGTACAGTTTTCCACCCACCATGAAAACCCAAACAGTTCAGATTGAGGTGTGGTATGGCAGACACGCTTAGTTGCCCACCCAGAATCTACCCTTTCATCCATCCTGTTAGATGGACCTTGGCTTTGTTTAGGCATCTGCCAATTTCCCATGTAACCATATGCCTGTCCCAGAGGGGTCCTAATTAGTCTAAGGGTGATACTAAACTTCTGGCCAGTGTCGGGACCCAATACAGTGACTCAATTCTGGCCAATAAGGCAAGAGAAAACGCCTGTTGATAGACCTCAGAAAGTCTCCCTCACTTGTAAGAGAGAGTCACTGGGTGAGACTGTGTATCTTCTCTCCTGAGTGTGTCAAATCTGGATATGACGGTAGCTGCTGCCAGCAAGAGGATAGCAGAGATCAGAGATGGGAGGACCGGATTCTTGGCTGAGGCAACACCTCAGTCTTTCTGGACTTGCTGCTGTGTGACAGAATGCACTGGTTCCATCACGGATGTCTTTTCTGGAAGCACAGGAAGAATCCGACCTGAGAACCCCAATCCTTCTCCCTGGGACAATGCTGGAGGCTTTCGGGTCAGGTTGCTCTCAGCCTTCTCCAGGAAGGACTCACAGTCTACTGCTACCCTTCTAATCCAGTCATTTCAGGACCCAAGGTATGGGGCTACTTTGCACAGCAGAAAGCATAAAATGTACTGACCATACATTTTCAGGCCAATATATATCAACCTGGAAAACATGGTCGCTTGAGGTGCCACATTTCCCAGGATTTACTTTTGAAATGAAGTTAAGCTTTAATAAGTAAATATTATTTGTCTTTTTTCTGTTTATTTTTTAAGGTAACATTTATTTATTTTTATATTAAAGTCATCCTATGCATCCATTATAAAATATTTGGAAAATGGAGAAAAGAAGTAAAGAGAAGAAATAAATATTTCATAACCAGAAATAACTACTACTAATATTTGTGTGTATGATACACTCAACTTTTTCTATATAGCTGTGGGTTTTTTTGTTTTGTTTTTTATAAAAATGAAATCAGACTCTACCTACTGTTTTATAAGATGCTTTTCTCACTTAGTCTGATACATCACAAACATCTCACATTTAGTTGCATGGTGTCCCAATGTACGGATGTAACACATTTACCTCACTTCTATATTGCTCAACAGTTAGAAGATTTCTAATTCCTGAAGTCAATTTTGATAACAGAGAAAAGAGAAAGCTTGAGGAATGGGAAAAAATGGGGAATTTAGTATTCAATACTAAATTTGAATACCCCTATATTCAAATAGTAAATTGGATTGTTCCTCAGAGTGAAGTAATCAAGGAACTAATAACTTACTCTTCTCTTCAGACAGCTTTTCTCTATTGGTGTATTACATCAGGCGTCCTCAAGTATGAGCAGACAAGACTCAGAGGCAGGTCCTTGGACCACAGAATTCTAATTTTACATATCAAAGTTAATCCCAGTATTAGTATCAATGCAGGGAGCTGGCCTCTAAGGTAATCACCTCCCACTTCTGGTTTGTTCAACAGAATTGAAAACTCAATGTTTTCCAGAGGCCAATCACTAAGACTAGATTGGCATTTTAAGACATGTTTCTGCCCAAAACATAGTGGTTTGGTATGGTGGTTCATTAGCAAAATCTCTCTTGTGCCCTCACTCTGACAATAACAATAATAACCCATTATTCTTCTACAGTACTTTACAGTTTACATAACATCTTTACCATTTACAAAGAGATTTCACCTCTTTGATCTGATAACCATCACAGTCTTTTGAGATATGTAGGCAGACGGATGAAGGCAGCAGGGAAATCTCCTGCCCCATCCATCTCGTCTCCCTCCTCTTCCAGTTCCATATTGTCTGGTTCGCACTTACTTGTGACCAGGGCAACCAGGTTTTAAAAGACAATTGCATTAGAGGTATCCTCTCTCTTGGCCTTCTTCATCCAGTCTGTGTGTTTAACTTGCCCAGTGTGTGGACTTTTCTTTAGCTTTCTTTTCATCTTCATGTGTAAACCCTGAATGCTCTGGTCTCCAGGACTGGTTGGAAGAAAGATTTGGATCTAAAGTAGAGAGAGCAGACCCATTAAGATTAATTGAGTTTAAGTAGCATACTGCAATCCATATTACTATATGTTACAGGTTTCTAGTCCAGCTAATCACTAATAACCTATTACAGTTTACAAATATTCTCTGTGTGTATGTGTCCCTAACAATATCCATCACCTCAATCTCACCAATACTCTAAAGTAGTGCTCTATGCTCATGGTGTAGAGGAGGAAACAGACCTAGAACAGCAATGACTTGCCCAAGGTCACGTGGCTGGCAAAAATGGAGGCTGGCCTAGCCCTCGGGGCTTCTGACTTTCAGTCACACACCACGCTTCCGACACTGACTTTCCTGAGGCACAGGCCACTTCTTGGCCACTCTTCCTCTTGTTAATGAAATGAGGCAATAGGCAGGGCTCCTCTGGCAAATGTGCAGTGTTTTCTTTCATCACTCCCTCACCGTTCAGGCCATCCTATTATTGCTCCTTCTTTCCTGTGACCATAACAACAAATAATGCTATTACAGTTCCCTGTTTCTCAGGAGCAGGAAATTTCTGCAATTACTATTTAGCCTTAATGTTCAGTGGTGACTTGGACATGGAAAATAGGTCGTTTTAAGCAGCCTTAGGGAAGTAGCAGGAGGAATCTGTCTAAAAACCCTGGTTCCAGAGCATCTTACCTGCATTTTTCCCAACATGGTCTTCTATCTTTTATTCCTTGCTTAACTTATTCTGTTTCACTTAACACAGAGACAAAGGTACGTGATTTTTGTACCTACTGAATCTGTTCTAAGTACCATGAATATAGATGGCATATGAGCAGTTTATAAACTCAACTCCCAACCTTCTGCTATTCAGCATGAGAACTGGTTTATATATTTTACTGATTTAAAGTTACTTTAAATAGAACACAGGAAATAGATCATAGGAAAAGTTCTTTATGTCAATCAAGAGAAGCAACCATTTTTACCTTTTCACTGAATGAAAATAGCATTCAGTCCTTATTATTTGCTTTCAGTTTCTTCACAAATAGTAAGCATTCTTTTCTTTTTGCCAGAAATAATGGCCTCGTGTTTATAATAAAAACAAAATGAATGTGTTGCAATACTTGTTTCAAAGACTGAAGCTGAAATATGCTTTCTTCTCTTGGAAATATTATTTTCATTGTCTCTATATTTAAAAAGCCTACATGATATAGTCATCTGACTAATGAAAAGAATAATATCAGCGGAAAACTGCCATTTTTCTTACGA
The DNA here is from genome assembly GCA_029593785.1 of Cabassous unicinctus. Classification (NCBI taxonomy): domain Eukaryota; kingdom Metazoa; phylum Chordata; class Mammalia; order Cingulata; family Chlamyphoridae; genus Cabassous; species Cabassous unicinctus. Next base: position 12,954 of record JAQZBX010047853.1, on the reverse strand, counting down.
AATATCTTCTTTCCACAACCACAGAAAGACTATTTGACTTTTATTACTAGTTTTCAAACCATTGTATACACACCTCCGCATGCTTGCAGAGTGCCCTCACTGCCATGGGGTTGGGTGGACTCAAATAATACATGACTATCAATCAAAGGCAAGTGGTCAATGAAATAAATATTTGCGACTACACAAATAATCCCTCCAGCAGTCTGAGATTTCCATTATGATTTTCCTTTTCTTAAATCCTTAAATGGTTTGACAACAAGGCTTCACAGTGGTGTTTAGAGTGTTGGTGTGGCTGAGCATTGGTGGGTAAAAAGCTAAAGGAAAAGCTTAAATCACTGACTCTTGGACACACATGAGAAATGTGCTATCCAGATGAGGCACAAATCTTCACAGTTATTTCCAATTATTTAGCATTCTGCTTTCTGAAGTACATGAGGGTTGTGTGCAAGAGTAAAGGGATGACTAACTGCATTTGATACCTAAAGAGTGACTTTGTGGTGGACATAACCACGTGCACATCTGAACTTCGTTGCACTAACATGCAAGCATCTTTGAAATTCTGTGATGTCATCTTCCTTCTCCGTAAGTCTAAGCCCCCAAATATGACTGGCCAGGCCACTTGGAATGGGTGTGCTTTCAAGAATCTAATGATATAAATTACATTACATTTGTAGCATCAGGGAGGAATAAGTGCTTGTGAAGTATTAAATGATGTCCTCAACTAGTGCCAGCCCCAACCCTGGGAAACTATTCCAGTGTTCTCAGCAGAGGGCATTAACAAGGTAAAGGAAAGAGATTACCTCTTAACATCCCAAGGAGCTGATACCTTGGGGAAAACTCCCTCAACAATGAGGTCCTCTCCAACCTCAAAAGAAAGAGTAGTGAACAATGATAATAACAAAACATTTTTGATGGGAGAAGTAAGTGGAGCACTAACACTCTCCATGGCTGGTACTGCCCAATTTTGGAGCCAACAGCTAGGTAAGGTGAAATCTAACATCCTCCTGATTGTCAGTGCCCTGGTAACAACCCCAAAAGGAAATGTGGAATTAAATACTACTGTAATTGTTATCCCTACTCCTTAGGTCCCAGTGGGGACACAACTCCATTCTGGAAGGATATGGTGCAGTAATTTCAGAGACTGGCTTTACTTGGTGGTTACTATCATTTTCAGGTGCTACTGGTTATTTTCATCGAAGGACAGCTGAAAAAACAAACAAACAAACAGCTAGCTGAATTATCCCCAACTAACTAAGATGGTAAACTAATCATAGAAAAAGAATTCAATACTGAAGAAGACCAGTTATTGGAGAGATTTCTATTCTCTTGCATTGTACAATTTATGGGTGGCATTGGGAAGATAGTACTTTAAGCCATTTTTAGGGTCATAATCACAGTGATTACACCATGTTCAAATAGGACACCAAAAGCTGGCTTGTCAGCAAAAGGCGTCTTTAGTTCTGTGTCTGTAACAAGAGGATGCTCCCTCTGGTGATCCTTCGTCTTTGTCTTTGCGTGATGCCTTCTCCCTTTCTCCTTTATTCATCTCTATAGCTTTCCTCTCCTTCAAAGGGTTATGCTTTACAGATGACAGTGTTTATTTAGCTGCCTTTCTGGGTTGGAATAATGGGAAGGAAAATTTTTATTGCAATTTTTCAATCTTAATGCTAAATCTTGCTATTACTGATATTATCCTAGCAAACCGTTTTCCTGTGATAGTGTAGTGAGGAATGTCAACCACTGGGCAGCAGCTACAATTGTCTTGTCATCCCCACTACCATTTTTTTCTTGTTTTGAGTGTTCTAACCTCTGCTGGAGGCAAAATGAGCTGCTGAATCATTAAGATGTGGACACTCAATCCAATGGCATCTGCTTTCAGTGAAAAGACTCTTCAGATAATATGTTTTCATCACATCAAGAGCTAAGCCAGACAGTTAACACAGTGGAAGTATTAAAGGCAATATTTTTTTGGTTAAGGTAAGGCACTAGATAACCCACATGCTATTTTGTTCACTTAAACGCTAAAGTGAAAGCAGTTGAGAAAGTCTTATAGAGAAAGAAATAAGAAGGAAATTGATTTTAAAACAAACAGATGCTGCCGATATGATATCTAGGAGGCTGCGAATCTGGTCCACTTTAGTCTCTCATCTTTTTCACCTTCTACCGAAGTACCACCCACTTTTTTTCCATTCATTTCAGCCTGTCTTCCAATATACCATCTGTCTGCCTCATCGAGAAAGCTCACAGACAAAGAAGAAAATAGGATAACAGAAAAGAGGCCAAATTATGCTAGAGGGTTGTACTGGAGATCACAGATACCCCTTGCCCCATCTCTTTACCACTGGGCACCATTTCAGTCCTCCGCAGCCACCACCACCCCCATGCGGTTTATGGATGTAATTAATGCCCTCAAAGCCCACAGAGAGCCAGTCCAGAATAACCACCTCCAGAATTCTGAGGACACGCTTCAGGTTAGAAACTTAGCTTAACATGACTAGATCTTCTCGCTGCAATGCAGAGGAGAGTAAGTAATTCAATGTGCACAAAGGTCACTAAATGGTCCGGAACTGTAAGGAGTTTTCGGGCATTCAGACTTCCCTGCTACTATTTTTGGGGGTGGGGAAGCGAGTGGCACCAACTCTATTAGCACTAGACTGCGCACTAATGCAGCTGTCATGATGTGATAAAAATCTCCAGTCATTTTAATTCCTACACCTCAGTGATTCTAGTACCTGCTCCATCCTACCTGTTTTTATTTCCTCATATTCTCATGTTAATTTATCCCACCCTTACCTAAACAGATTGTTTTCATGATTTAATTTAATTTGAGTATGGAAAAATTAATCCTTCCTATCTTGGAACCCTCTCTTATGTATTTTCTCGACAGAATTATTTGCTCTACTATCCTCACCATGACGGATTTCATCCCTTTACCATTCACAATCCATCCCCTTCAAGTTTTTTTTTTTTTTTTTTTTGGCATGCTTAATGTGCTTCATCCCTCCTACAAAACTCATCTGCCTGTGGATCTAGACATAAATAAGAAGAGAATCTTTTCTTAAATGTCTGATGTCTGGGATTATACCTCTTAGAGCCACATTTACATTTCCAATCATGACATAGCGTTGAATATTCATCTTTAAATTTCCATCAGCTATCAATAGTCTTTTGATGCACTGCTGGGGTCCAACCTCTGATTTCATTTATCCAGCAGTGATTGGGTTTTCATGTTCTCCTTGAACTACTCTGTGCCTACTTCTACAAATTCCATTTTCTTTCTTTTATGTCTAATCTTCAATTTATGCAGACCAAATGCGTTGTCATAAACATCTTTAAAATATTACCTAATTGCCAATTTTTTTGGTTATGCTCTGGGCATTGGATCAGTGCTTTGAAAAAATCTCCTTTCTCAGGGTCTCTGATAAATGCATCAAATAACATCAGATTTGGGGGATAGAACTTCTCCATCTCCATAATTTATTTGTGAAATGTCCTAGAGTGGAGGAATCCATTAATGATCCTGAAACAGTGCATTGAAATAAAGAGCACAGAGGGATACATTTACCAAACAATAAGGACAATTATAGAAACAAAGAGAGGTTTCCCCTGAGGCTGGAAATTAATTGAACTAAGAAGTCACCAGAACAGACAGGTTAGCCCTTCCCAGCCCCAAATCTCCATCATAGTCAAATCTCTCCTTCCTGACCATTGTAAAGCAGAGGCAGAGAGAGGCACAAATAGGAGTTCTTTTTCTCAGAATGTTTGTTTGGAGTTGAAAAACAGAATTGCTCACATATTCGGTGCTGCTCATTCTTAAGGGAAGTGCCTGTATAACATTTAGACATCTTTTGAAATCTATACACGCACTTCCTACCTGCTGTGCTCAATTTCAGAACCCAGTGCTATCATCAAGAAAAAAACAGCAACCTTTGTTCTCTCCTCCAGGCACAACATGTTGCATTGTTTTTTTGTTTGTTTGTTTGTTTGTTTCCAGGAAGAAAAAAAGTCTCCATTATTTTCTTAGACAAAAGCCAGACCCACGCCTTTCTTTTGAGTCTGTGGGGTTTTTTTTTGCACTGGTATTGGACACACTATTTCTTTGGTTCACTGGTCAAGATTTTCTTTTTCATGTATTTTAAAGTCCTTCACCAAGACATCAGGTCACTTACCATAACGGATGGTTTTCATTCTCAGTGTAATAAAGGCATATTCCTGAGGCAGACATTTCCATCAGAGATAGCAAACATCAGAAGTTTCAGAGGCTTAGCTCAGAAGTATATCCATACTTTCAAAGCTTAGCCACATCCCCAGGACTTGGAAACTGGATCGTTAATCTGAATTGTATATATGATACTTCTTGATTTAGCCTGAATTTTATATATTCACATTTTCTATCTCTAAACATATTAGGAAGGCCAGAGTTATTGGGGAAATTTTTATATAAATAAGAAATTTAAAAGTAAGCTTTGTAAGGTTATTGAGATGTAAGAAGCATTGTTGAAGCAGGCTAGTAAAATAGGGAATAAATAGACAGAACTGGAACCTGGCAAGAAGTCCACGTGGACATCAATACCCCTATGATGGCTGCTGGAGACCCTCAGGAGACTTCTGCCATCCGGAATGATATTTCCTCTGGAAGCCCGGAGAAGCCCCGGATTGATGGGTGGGGTAATCAATCAAAACAGCAAACAGCTGGGACTCCTTCTGTGCCATTAGCAAAGGGGTGGAATAATTAATGGTTTAAAAGCAGGCGCAAAAGTCTCTCCTACTCTCTCTTGCACTCTCTTGGCTTCTGCGCCCTGCTCTCAGCATGTCCCCCCCGCTGCATGGATCAACATGCAAATAAAACGTGGGCATTTATAATCTATAATGGAAATTGTAGTCTATAAATCAGCCCTCTTTATCACTCTTCGTCCCCTTACTCTCTACTGGGGACCCACGATTTGTTATTTTCTCCTGTTTCTTTTCCCTCCCTACCTTAATAAACTACTGGCCTAACTAACCTGACATGCTCTTGAAATTCATTTCTGCAGCATAGTCAAGAACCTAGACAAAATCCAGTAACATTGTGGTTGCAGAAAGTAAAACACTTTTTTCCCCCTCTTCTTTTGATTGTTGCTCAATGTGGGAGTAATTTAGCCTCCTAGAGGCCATCTTTGAACATCTTAAACTTATGGGAGACACCTTGTTTTCATCTGTCTGAAAACTAAAGGCTGGGCTGAAAGGCATGTGAGATCTTGCCCAGGCTCAGTAGAAAAGAGGATCTCACTATTGGTTCTGTAAGGACCACCTGTAAGAACCACCGCCATCCATCTTCTCTCTTCTTCTGTTAGGTCCTGTTAAGCCAATCTTAGCCTTGCAGCAATAGCAAACCAATCAAAAATAGAGTACAGTTACTAGCTATGGTCAGAAGCTAACTGCAAAATTTAGATACTCACAAACTAGGACTTTCCAGTTTTTGGCAGACCCAGTAGGGCTGTAAAATGAACTTAGCAGAACTTTAGCTCATTATAATGGTAAACTTTTCACCTCTGGGTGGGATTTAGATGCCATTTTCTGTACATGCAATGTATGACCAAGCATGTTAAAGCATGTCATGCTATAGAGCATGCACAAGATACAACCACTCCCCACCTGTCAATCTTATAACCCAACCCTTTGAACTCCTCCCCTACATAAGTCAATACAACACTGCTACTTTTGCTGTTTAGGGAGGCTGATTTGAGACTTTGTCTGTCTCCAGACCCCCGCCAGCTTAATAAACTCTTTCCCTTGCGTGATCAAACTTTGGTATGGACTCCAATTCTCTGCACCAGGCAAAAGAACCCAGAGAATTTGCATGGGTCCCCTTTAGTTCCACCATCAAATCTATAGGCCTACCAGGTCTTTTCCTCCCTCTCCCTCTACTGTAGAAGTGTTTTCTCTCCTCCTGTGTTCTAAATCTTAGGATCTATCATCTTCTCAAGAACCTTGTATTTTATATTAAAGATAACCTCCAAGATCCCATTTCTCCCTCCAGTTCTCCCTTCCTTGATATCCAAACTTCTCAAATTATCCATACATCCTGTCTCAATTTCCTCATCTCCCACAAAATATTGTTTCTTTTACCAATATAATGGTTATTTTTTTCTTTACAATTTGTGTTTGTCTTGAACTCTATTTTGTCAGATACCAAAATTGCTAACTTTCATAATTGTTTGGTATATCTCTTTACATCCTTTTATTTTCAACTTTTCTCTTTATTTTTTATAAAAGTATGTCTCTTGACAGTGTGTTACAGATCTGATTTTTAAATCCAATCTGAATGTCTCTTTCATCTTGGAATGAGTTTAACACATTTGTATTTATTTTAATTATAATTATATTAGGGCTTACTTTTACCTCCTTATTTTATATTTTCACTTAGTGCACTTCATTTTTTTTTTTTCTCCTTCATTGAAGCCTTCCACTAGGTAGATCAACTTTTATTCTCCTGGTTGAAAGTTATACATTTTATTCCATCTGAGGTTGTGTTTCACTATTTAAAATTATGTCTTAAATGTATCAATAAATCAATCGATCCCTTTCCCAAACAGGACAAGTGCTCTAGCAGGTCAAGTGTTCATCTCCTTCTATGTCTCCATCAAACCCCCTTCCCAGATATTATCATCTAGAACTTAAGTTCTGGGATATTATGGATGGTATTTTTTTCTTCTTTGTATGTTTGTTTAATTTTTTTGTCCATTGTGATCCTTCCTTTTTTAGGCAACAATAAATTTTCCAATTTACTTGATTCCTGTAGATCCCCCAAATCTCTTGCAGCAATTTTTCTGGATTTATGTAAGTCATTTATTGTCTTTTTTTTCATCGGTTACAATTTTCATATCCAATATTTTCATGTTCACTCTTATTACTTCTTGTTATTACTTGTTGTTACCAATATGCTCCCCGCCCCCCATTTTTTTGAAGATATAGAATATGATTCATTTAAATTCTTGATCTGCCTGTTTCATTATTTCAATTTGGTATGGAAGAGCTTGCTCAATGTGCTGGTTTTGTTTTATAGTGGCTGTCATCCTCCAGTGTCTAATTGTTTTTCCCCATGATCTCATGTTCCTCAGATGACATCAGCTAATCTTTCAAGTGATGTGTCTCAGGTAACATATAAGAGCATATGCCATTGCTGGTTTAGTCAAAGCCCTAGTCTGTGTGTCACCTGTTGAGGTTAAAAAGGAAGGGGTGTACCCCTGGAGAAATAGCCTCAGGTGCCCATACTCATAATATCTTATTGATGACCTTCCTGGACTTTCCTTTAAATCCATTGACAAAGGATTTAAAATTCCTTTAAATCCATTGACAAAGGCACATAGTGAGGTAATAATCTATTTTGATTGTAATTTGCTAGCCCTGGGCATGCAGAGGAAGAGGAAATGGAAATATTGGCTGCTCTGCAGACAACTTTTTAAATTAGGTACTCACCTGAATCAGGATGAACTGATGCTACTCCCCTTTAATACCAGCACTAGGTGACCAGGACTGCTCTACTGGCTTTCCCTCGGGAGTGATGGAACTGGCATCCACCCCAAGCAATATGGAGTAGAAAAAAGAAAAGAATTCAAAAGCTCAATCTCAACCCATTTTCTTCATCCACGATATCATCTCCCTGACCCAGGCAAATACTTCTTCTCAAGAGGTGTTTCTTGATACCTTTTATGATTAACTTACCAAATTCTCTTTTATTCTTTCTTCTCTTCCTCTAGCTATATGTTTCATAGCACTTATCTGAATATCTTTAATACCACTGCATCACCATTGACACCAAGAGGATGCCTCCATAAATGCGTGGAAAATAAGTGAAAGGTATAAAAAAAAGGAATAGAATTGCTCACATATTCGGTGCTGCTCATTCTTAAGGGAAGTGCCTGTATAACATTTAGACATCTTTTGAAATCTATACACGCACTTCCTACCTACTGTGCTCAATTTCAGAACCCAGTGCTATCATCAAGAAAAAAACAGCAACCTTTGTTCTCTCCTCCAGGCACAACATGTTGCATTGTTTTTTTTTGTTGTTTGTTTGTTTGTTTCCAGGAAGAAAAAAGTCTCCATTATTTTCTTAGACAGAAGCCAGACCCACGCCATTCTTTTGAGTCTGTGGCTACAGTTTCATGGCAGATTGACACTTTCATTATCATGCAATGTTCTTCTTTGTCCCTGGTAATTTTCTTTGCTCTGAAATCTAATCTACTTGATATTAACATAGCAACACCTGTTTTTTTATTATTAATATTTGCATGATATATTTTTCCAATACTTTGCTTTCCATTTACCTTGGTATTAAGTTTAAAGTGAGTTTCTTGTAGACAGCATATAGTTGGGTTGTAGGATTCTTTTATCCACTTTGCCAATCTCTGTCTTTTAATTGGTGTATTAGATCATTTACATTTAAAGTTATTATTGACGTGTTTGGGCTTAACTCCTACTTTTTTATCATTTATTCATTCTGTTTCTTGTTTCTATTTCCCTTTTCTTATTTGCTTCTGGATGAATTGAACATTTTTTCAAATTGCATTTTCACTTATCTATAGTGCTTTTGAGTACATCTCCTTGTATAGTATTTTTTAATATACTTTTTTTTTTTTAAAAGATACTTAGATTACATAAATGTTACATAAAAAATATAGGGGATTCCCATATGCCCACTCCCTAACCCTCCCACATTTTCCCACATTAACAACATCCTTCATTAGTGTGGTACATTTGTTACAATTGATGAACACATTTTGGAGCATTGCCACTAAGTGTGGATTATAGTTTACATTGTTGTTTACACTCTCTCCCACATAATTTCGTAAGTTATTACAAGATATATAATGGCTGTATCTGCCATTACAATGTCATTCAGGAAAATTCCCAAGTCCCAAAAATGCCCCTAAATTACACCTATTTTTCCCTCTCCCTCCCCTCAGAACCTCCAGTGACCATTGCCTCCACATCAATGATAAAAGTTCTCCCATTGCTAGAATCACAATAAGTCTAAGGTAGAATAACAGTAAGTCTTCTCTAGTCCATCGTTCATTCATCAATCCTGAGGATTCTGGAATGATGATGTCCATTCTGCCTCTAATTGAGAGGGGTCTTAGATCCCATGTGGCAGATGGATGGGACTATCTTGCTTGAAGATATAGACTTTCTCTGTTCCTTGTGATGGTCATTGTCCATCATCATCTCCTTGTTAGTTGTCCTGGGGGAGTCCAATGAACTGGAGAGTAGGTGTTGCAAATCTCTTGAGATTCAGAAACCATCTGGTACATGGACACCCAAAGATTTAAGTCTCTTGGACATACACCTATCAACTCTAGTACTAACTATAGGTTCAAATAGAAGGGGCAGAAGAGCCATGTGTAGGGAAACCACAAGTAAGTCCAACTCTGTCACACTGGGGAGCATAAATTCCAAAGTAAGGCCCTCTGACAGGGTGGCAAACTCTTGAGCTGCCTGCCCTGCCTATAGTGTCTGGATGTCTCCAGAGCCCTTAGGAGTCCTGCTATTTGAGACAATATTTGCTTTGGCAGTCAATGAGATCCTGCTGAGACATGCATAAGCATAACCCCTGGAATGACCCCCTGGTTCACTTTGAAGTCTCTTAGCCATTTAAACTCATTTGTCTTTATCTTTTCCCCTTTTTGTTCAAGGTCTTTTTCCAGTTGCATTGCTACTTGGTGCTTGGTAGGAACCCTTCGGTGCCAGGGAGGTTTATCCCTGGGAGTCATGTCCCATGCCGGGGAGGAAGGTAATGCATTTATATGCTGAGTTTGGCTTAGAGAGAAGCCACATTTGAACAACAAGGATGCTCTCAGGAGTTAACTCTTAGGCACCCTATAATACTAGGCTAATTTTCAATTTCAAAAATAAAGGTTCATAATGTACAGTCATCACTATTAAGGGCCCATCAATGGACCATCCTCCTTCACTAGTCACTGCCCCTGTACTCAGGGGATCCTTGCTATCCCATTAGAGAATGTGGCAGAGCTCCCCAGGATGAGAATTCATTATTCTTTTGGTTGTGATGTGAACCTCCACCCACTGTGACAATGGCCCATGAACACTTGAACACATTCATATGCCTTACATGTAGGTCCCAGGTAACCTCCTCCCATGCAGACCCCATCTCTGACAGTCTGCACCAATGATCCTCCCCTGCCACAGTTGTAACCCTTCTGTGATCCAAAACTTTTTCAAAATTGAAGCCAACAAAAATAACCAAATACAATGAATAGGAAAATAATATAATAATAATAGTTTTTAAAATAACAAAAAAAATACAAAAAAATTTTTTTAAGTTTGAAATAATATAAAATAAAAATATATAAAATTTAAAAAAAAATTTACATTATGTCTTTTATCACTGTAAGATCTGTTGTCTTGTATGTACAGTGACATTTTCTTCCATTTATTCCCTCAGTGTCTTATTTTATTCCTTTTGTTTTCAAAGAAGTTTATGCTACAGAAAAGTCACATACAGATTATACATGATTCCCATATACCTAACATCCTCCTCCTTTTCCCCTTTTCCTTATTAATAACATTTTACATGTGGATGATACATTTGTTGCAATTGATATACAAATATTGAAACATTGCTACTGACCATGGTCAATGATTTGCATTATGGTTTACATTTTGAACCGTACACTTTCAAAAATTTTGATGAAGTTGAACATGGTCTGTATCCATCATTGCAAGATCATGTAGAACAATTCCATTGCCCCAAAAATGCCCCATGTTCCATCTATTCTATTCCTCCCTCCCTCTCCCCTTGGGACTCATGGCAACCACCAAGATTAACTCATTGAAGGGACAAGATTCATAGTTACTTGAAACAACACTGAGGACTTGACATACTGGCCTGTCCTTCCCTATTAGGCACTGCATTTTTTAGAGGTTGTTCTAGGTGTTACAATATACATGTGTAACATGTCACAGTTGACTGGTATCGGTATTTTACCACTTCAAGCAAAGTTTAGAAGCCTTACTTCCATTTATGTACTGTTACCCTTCCTACTTTTTAAATATGTCTTAAGTATTTCCTCTACATGTATTGAGATGCTGTTATAATTTTAGCTTCAACCATCAAGCATAATTTTAAAAGCTCATGAGGAAAACAATAGTTTATTATATTTACCCCTATTTTACCCATTCTATTGTACTTTCTTCCTTCCTGAAATCCCAACTTCCTTTTGTTATCATTTCCTTTTGTTAAAGAAATTCCTTTAGCCATTCTTTAAGGGTAGGTCTGCTGTCAACAAATTCTTCTTTTCCTTCATCTGAAAATGTCTTGCTTTCTCCTTTGTTCCTGATGGATCATTTTTGCTGGGTATAGAATTTAAGGGTGATGTTCTTTACTACCAGCACATGAAAAGTGCTCTGCCACATCTTTCTGACTTCCACGACTTCATATGAGTAATCTGTTGTGATTTTTAGTAATTTTTCTCCTTTGAATAATGCATCCTTTCTTTCTAACCTCTTTCAAGATTTTTTCTTCTTTTTCTTTAGTTTTCAAAAGTTTGATTATGAACTGTCTTGACACAGATTTCTTTGAGTTTATCCTGTTTGATGCTTCCTCACTTTCTTGAATCTGTAGGTTTTTGCCTTTCACCAAATGTAGGAAATTTTCAGCCATTATTTCTTCAAATATTCTTTCAGTTTCACTTTCTCCTTCTAGTTCTCCAATAATAAAAATGTTAGATTTTTTCTTATTTTGCCACAGGTTTCTGAGGCTCTGTTCTTTTTGTTTTGAGCCTATTTCTCTCTGTTGTTCAATCAGGGTAATTTCTATTGGTCTGTCTTTGAGTTCACTCTGACTTTCCTCTGTTGTCTCCATTCCACTACTGAGCCCATCTGGTGAGTTTTTTATTTTGGTTATTGTATTTTTCAGTTCTAAATCTCCCTTTAGTTCCTTTTTATCTTCTGCTTCTTTAATGAGATTTTCTATTTTTTCAGTAGTTTCAAGAATATTCATAATTGCTGATTGAAGAATTTTTCATGATCTCTGCTTTAAAATACTTTTCAGTATTTCATCTCAGTGTTGGCATTGATGATTATCTTTTCCCATTCAAATTGTGATTGTGGGGGCAGGCAAGATGGCATCAGTTTAGGAGGGCACACACTGACTCACTCTCTGAGGACGGCTGTTTGGGGACAGGGTCCTGCCTTGGTGGTCTGTGCTGGGGGCACACAGAGCAAGAATTTTGGGGACATCAATCTGGAGGGAGCTAGAGGTGAGGTGGATTGCTCAGGAAGGATTTGTGAGTTTTCCCCCTGCCTGTGCTGGTTGACATAGATGGCTGAGCCCCACCTTCAGGGGAAAAGGCTGGTTTGAGCCATGACTCCTGCTGGCAACCCAGTGAGAGGGAGCGTTCTCCAAGAGTGGGAGGGTTCTGGTGAAAGGTCGAGAGGGGTTTCCTTTCTGTGGATTTGGCTGCCTGGAACCCCTTGCAGCTTTGGGGAACAAAATAGCTGGCTTGAAGTGGCACCAGGCTAAGGAGAGTGACGAATCTGCTGAGGAATGTTGATTTACCTAGCTGCCCAGGGATACGCCCCAACTCCCACCGGCAACCCAGTGAGAGGGAACATTCTCCGAGAGTGGGAGGGTTCTGATGGAGGGTGGAGAGGGGTTTCATTTCTGTGGATTGGTCTGCCTGGACCCCCTCATAGCTTTGGGGAGCAGATAAGCTGGCTTGAAGCAGCACCAGGCTGAGGGGAGGGGCGAATCTGCTGAGGAAGCCTGATAAACTCAACAGCCCAGTCATACTGAGGCTTGGCTCCAGAGGGAGTGGAGTCAGCCAATTTTATCGTTCTGCATTGACAAGCATCAGAGCTTCAATCTCTGGGGAGGCCAGGAAGTGGGAAGTGCCTGATTAGTTTCCACCCTATTTAGGGTCCCCTCGGTGAAGGGAGTGGTCTAGAAGAGGA